>CAIGRB010037598.1:96525-135907 GCA_903798255.1 Fraxinus quadrangulata
ATAATAATGATAGGTGAGGACATTAAGTACTAATTACCCTAAAATATAATGTACTCTCAAAATAGCACATATTTCAAAAAATATATCATCTGTAATTTATGAATTTGTGTTCATCCTTGTAGAAAAACGTACAACTTATGACATGTGGACATTGTTATATGATTATATAATGTTTGATCATATTGTTTGAAATTAAATAGTTGAATTATATCTTATATTGAACTAGAAATTCAATTTGTTTGGTATGACTAATTGGACCATCACCAGATCAATAATGATGCAAAATTAAAAATTCAAATGCATATTCAATGAAGAAATAGACGATTTTTCAATCCAATGAATTCCTATATATTTTTTTGTTCTCTTCATTGAAAACTAATCATTAAACATTACTAGTTAAAATATGATTGAATTCCCTATACTTCTAAAAATTAACTAGGAAGATAAATTAGACACCATCATCCTCCACGTTGACTATCTAGATATTATTTGTATCTAATATATTTGATGCACATACTAAATGATTGCATAGTTTTTGCAACTTGAAGGTTGAGAAAATACTGCTCAAATTTTAAATTATGAGCATAATTTTCATATTATACAATCAAGAGGGCATTTCTTGTCAATGCTATTGATCTTAAATCTCAACCTTTTAATATTGGTTGGGATGTAGATAAATGTTTAACACTATTGTTTGTTAAAAAGCCTCCAATTAATTGATAGCAAAGTACTTCTCATTTCTGTTTAGGGAATACTATTACATATCATGTCAATATCATTGTTCTCCATATTATAATTGGCTTATGGTCAGAGCCTAATTTTTTCATCTAATTAATTTTGGCGCAGTATATGTAAAATTAATCCATCACAATGCACTGAGATGAAAAGTATAAAATACTAAGAAAAAATACGTAGTTTGAACCTATATCTCAAATTTGTGATATTCAATAATGCAATTTGTTGATTGTCAATTTTGATTTGACAATTCTCTCAACATTAAGGGGATAAATTAGAAGTTGAAAAATAATGTACAAATACATCATCATCTAAATCCTCGCAAAAAATCATGCAAACCAGAAGTTCGAAGATAATTCATTTAAATACATTTATTGACCAAAGAGATCAATAATATATCACATATCAATTTTAAATACTACAACTCAAATTAACATCCTGGGACAATTAGTTAATATAATATTTGATAGCACGTCTCCACAAAAGGTTCAAATACCTAAAATAATGAAAATTGAGATATTTCAATAATTCATGTCATTATGGGAAAAGAAATAGAATCGAAAAAGAAAAGAAAAGTTGTCAACAATAATTTTGCACATAATGTACTGCATCATATTATGAACAACGAAGAATCAAAATAAATTCATTGAAACATATTGATCGAAGTAATGATTTGTTAAATAAAATGACGCGATACTATTAAAAGAATTTACAAGACAAACCTAAAATTTCTAAACGCGATCCTAGTAATATTGAATTTACTAAAGCCTGAAATTTCTAAATCTACAGTCTAAACACCTAAATGTGTATACTTATCCAAAATGAAAATGAAAAAAGTAAAGTCATAATAAGAAATGTACGACTATTTAGATAATGAATTTCGTAAAAAATTGTATAAATAAATAAGTTATCATGTAGTGAATGTAATCACAAGTCCCTACCTTGTTAGCGTGACAATGTATGAAATTCGATATACATATAATATATATGATTATAGTCAACTTACTATAAATTTAACGAGATAACTTTGTAACGTACTCAAAATAATAAATCTACTCTTGTTCCTTGATTGGAATTTTCGCACAAGGGTTTTTTTTATTAAGGTCTTAACGAGATATTTATCTTCAAAATAATACTCTAATGTGTATGAAACTCCTGAAAATATCAACAAAAGCTATTTTTTGAATCATCATGTTGCTACATTCATCAGGTTTTGTCCCACTGAATTTTTTTGAAGATATTGATGTACAAAATATCAATATTGAAGAGATTGACATATAAGACATGGATCATTTGATACAAAAATTGAAATCGGATGGCAGTTGTACTCTTTTTCATTCGTTCAAATTTTGTCTTATTAAATTTTCTTGACAAGGTTTTAATGAGGCGAATATTTTGTAATATGTTATTCAAAGGGATTGTAAATGGTAAGTTTATTAATGAATGACAATTGTACCAATGCAGCTCTAGAAATCATTACCTATTGTATCCCAAATAATTCCCTATAAATATAGGGTTTTAATTCTCAAATCATTCTCTGTGATTGTCACGTTGATTCAAACATATTTTTTTACAAATTAATATACTATATATTAAGTTGTAACGTGACGTTGTTTATAGACATTAATTAAAGTTGCACGGCTTTGTGTGGTTATGTGTAATATTCCAAGTTTCACGGGGTACCTTTCTTCTTAGCACAGAAAGGGACACCGTGCAGCAGTAGTCTGCTCCGCTAGACTACCTTCCGCCTTTTCTCGGGACGAAAGAGATTTTGATTACAAATATTAGAAAGCTTGAAACACAATTGAAATGAAATTGATCAATAGACTACCTTCCGCCTTTTCTCGGGACGAAAGAGATTTTGTTTTCAAATATTAGAAGACTTGATACACAATTGAAATAAAATTGATCATTGATTTCTGAAAGTAAGAAATTACAATTGACGAAAGCAGGAAATTACAAATGGCTAGTGCATGGGGTGAACACTAGAAAGCTTGAAAGTTTGTTTGAAAGACTAATACCCCCTATAATAGACTAAGAAAAATAACTTAAATACCATGAGTAGACGTCTTCTTGTCGAAGAATCATACTAAAATTTTTCTATTTTCTAATTATTTTATAATTGAAATAATTTATTACATGGAATGGAAAATACAACCCAAAATAAACTAATATTTATAATGTGCGGTCAAAGTTGAGGCAAACTGCAGCTGCTATAGGGTCACAGAGTTCAAGTGAAGCTGCGGTCTGTGACACCAAGTCTAGAAATTTCTAAAGTTATGAGTGTTAGCATTAATCACCATTTAAGCAATAAATGCAGGAAAATAGATAGAAATTTGAGTAATATTGATTAAATTTAATTAACCTCATAATTTGCAAAATTTATAAAATTCTAAACAATTTCTCATAGTCCGAAATGTTTTATTTATAATAATTCAAATAAATTTCAAAAGGGTTCACATTATCCTGTTAGAGTAAAAATAGAATATTCAACTCGGATAGTACTAAATCTATCTCGCATCAAGTAGTCGCCATATGTCATCTAGCTTTCATCATCTGGAAAAAAAAAATTGATTATAACCTGGAATAAGCTAACTCCTAATAAATAAACTCTGTGCATATTATGAATACTTATAGCATATATATGCATAACTTAAAATAAATAATTTTTCCATTATATATCCCTTTTTTGTATCTCTTTATAAATTTTAATATTAGCATTATGAGCTCACTAAGTATATCGACTAACCAATCAAAATGCATTATGCAATTATTATTTGAAATTCGATTCATTGTACTCGTAGTACTACAAATCTATTAACATTAATATAAATATTAACATTAAACATTACACATTGATTTGAAAGGCCGATCATTTACACCCGTTTCTCCCTCACACTTTTGATGGTATAGACATGCACTGCATTATATATGTGTGTGTGTGTGTGATGCGAATGTGTGTATGTGATAAAAATATAATGTACTCTCAAAATAACACATATTTCAAAAAATATATCATCTGTAATTTATGAATTTGTGTTCATCCTTGTAGAAAAACGTACAACTTATGACATGTGGACATTGTTGTATGATTATATAATGTTTGATCATATTATTTGAAATTAAATAGTTGAATTATACTACAAATCTATTAACATTAATATTAATATTAACATTAAACATTACACATTGATTTGAAAGGCCGATCCTTTACACCCGTTTCTCCCTCACACTTTTGATGGTATAGACATGCACTGCATTATATATGTGTGTGTGTGTGTGTGTGTGTGTGTGTGTGATGCGAATGTGTGTATGTGATGCGGTGATGCGAATGTGTGTATGTGATGCGGAAGCTTTTGTCAATTAACCAAGGATATACCACTTGAGGGAGGGCTAAATCAATCAAATTCTAACTTTGAGAAGAATAAATTTTTCTGCAACTTCTACGCTGATATTAGTGAATGGCTCTTTATCTTCTTTTCCCATCCTCCATGCCCAACGACTAATTGTAAGTCAAAGGGTCGAGAAACTCAATATCTTTATTCTTGAACAACTTGGAGTCGGGCCTTTTTTTCGCGCTATTTTGAATATTTAAATAATGGTTAAAATTTGATTAAATTGCTAACTGCCCCTATCGAAAATAAGATTAGCTAGTAGTTTACACACGCACACACATGTTTTACCAATTAATAAAGTTTTTTTTTCTAATTTTTAAACTATTTTGATGGGCCTATACTTTGTAGTTACAAGCCCAATTCTAATTTGTTCCAACTGCTTGTACTTTTAAAGGCGATTCTCCTTCCACTTCCTTATTGAACTTTCGATGAGGAATTGCCAAAAATACAACTAAATCATTTGAGCAAATCTTAAATGCTCCTAGGAAAGTATATATAGGCAAAAAGAATTTCAATTATTTTAAAATATTGATGATTAGTTTTTGAAGTTTGAAAATAAATTATATGATAAAAAATCTCTAACAAACATGGACTTATATTTAGCTTTTGTTTAATTCATATTATTTCCGAAGAGTTTTGCTATATGTACACCAATAGTACACCTCGTGAGGGGGCCACAATTTTTTATTAGGTATGGCTCTTTATTGTGAGGAGATGTACACTAAGGTGTACTGATCTGTATATAGCAAAACTTATTTTCAAAATATATTGTTCTTTCTTTTCTTTTTAATTATAGATTTTTCAATAAAATAATATTATAAGTAAATCCAAAAAAATTCTTTAATTTGTAACCACACATCATCCACGAATCTACTATTTCAAAACTTATTCTTACAATAAAATGTGATTCAAATCTAATGCTCTTACTTCAAATTAGTAATATTAAAATTTAAAAAAATCTATTATTGTTATAATACATTATAATTAGTGGTGCATTTTTATATTTAATTTAGGAATAATGTTTTTCATCATTATGATAATATAATATCAGTAATGTGATAATCTATATAAAATAATGAGATTATGTAATTCAATTTTTAAGAAAAAAAAGAAGAAAAATAGAAAAATATGAGCAATAATGAGTTATTATTGATGATAAATATTATTATTTTAATCAGTTCAATGATTGTTTGACCCAGATTGAACTTTGACCCCGATCTTTTCAACGACATCCCGTCCATTTTCAAAATATTAATATACAGAAGCATAATTATACATGCACGCCTTTTTATGTACAAACATATATGTACACATTCAGATGCAGGCACACATACCAATACAGAGAATAATTATTCACAGTCACGCACACCCATTTTGATGCACGCACACCCATTTTGATGCACGCACGCTATATACACGATACATGTACAAGTACACACATTTACCCATTTTTTGAGAAAATATATTTTAAAATAATAATTATGATATATTTTAAAACAATAATTTGAGAAAAATTCCATACCTTATCACCAACTTTTAGCCTATGTCTATCTCCCTTTAAAACAAAAATTTTTAATTTGCATACTCATATTTAATCATACATTCTATAAGCCTATTTGAGCTCCATTTTTTTTTTTGTTCAAAATGCTTTTTGGAATAGTATTTTTTGAAGAATGAATTGTTAAAAAATAAATAAAAATTTTAGATTTGCGTGTAATATTATTTTATTGAAAAAATATGAAATTGAAAATAAGAGAGAAATATATTTTTGAAAATAATCGGGATCAAACAAAGGCATAATAAAATATTTTTGCACTTAAATTTAAAATTATTTTCTTACTTTTTAATCACACATTCTATGAAAAATCATCATTCAAAATATCATTTTTTTCCCAAAATAATAGCCCTCAAACAAATTTCCGGAGTGGAAGCATAGAATGGATATTACGTTACGGAGGTGAATTTATGTATAAATTTTGATTTCAAATCTAATCACACTAAATTAGGCCTAATTTCTGCCGATCAATCTTTAAGACGCTAATAGTACATTAAAAGTTTACATTAAGATTGACATTGTGTGATATGTCAAAATCATAATCATTGGTTGTTTAAAATGTTCTTAAATCAATTTATAAAAAAGTTACCACTTTACAACAATGTAAAACTAACGTTAAATTCGAATGTAGCAAGATTGTTGAGACCTGTTAATTATTCCCTTTTTACTTATTAAATAATTTATTTTAGTTTACTCATTTAAAATAAATAATATTATACATAAATACACTTATTGTAAAGAGAAATACGTCTAAGTTCAATACAGAAACAAAAGAAGTTAAAAGCACGTAATAAATGTACGTTGGCATAATTTTATTTACACTATTTTTTTTTTATTAAATTTAAACTAATAGTGTCCATCGTCTAGAACATTTAAGACACATTCCATTTTAGAAAAAAAAAGTATAATTAGTCATGATAAAGATAGTTACATAAATTAAATAGTAAATACAATATTAATACATCGGAATTGATCTCCTAATAAAGCACTGGTGCTTAGTTTATGCTAAATTTAGTACACTACAATATGTAATGTAATTGTTTAGCATAAACTAAGCATTGATTATCAGGAGATCAATCCTTATTAACACATAATCTAAACTGACATTAATAATCATAAAAATTAAGTACGTTGCATTACATATATATGTCAATGCAAGAAGGTGAAGTATTATTTAAATAAAAAAACTCGGCTAGTGAAATGAGCAACAACATGATTGATCACGTGGTTTGTAAACGGTAGAAGAAATGGATGAATTATGCATGACAAGAAGTAAAAATCGGTGTTCTAAAAATTGCATTAAATGGTGCAGGCAAAACGCCTTGTCTTGACAATAAACACGAATTAAGCAGTCAATTATTAAGTTGATCGCTTAATGTGCGTCCATCATGTCTATGCGTGCTTTATTAATTATTATTCTTTTCCATTTTCTAAAAAAAATCTTTTATTTGACTTTTTGTTTATGAACTTTTTATTTCTTTTTTTGAAAAGGGTTTTATTTCATAAAGATTTATATGAGATTTAAATTCAGATTTTAATTCTAATCAAAATTAACAATTAATTTAAATAATATATTTTATATACCCATGTTTTTTCAACCACACATCTCATCAATTTTTATAAAAAAATTTACTAAACATTTAATTTTAATCCCTACCAAACATGACTAAAACTATGCCATTTGTATACACATTTCTTTGTATCATGGTTGACGTTATCATTGTTGTCAACAAATAAGTGGATGAAAAAATTATTTTCTTTTTAAATTGTCAAATAGTATAATGTCACGTGATAATGTAAATAATAGTTTAAACCATGATCTGCTTCAAACATAATTGTTTTTGTTATTGTTAGGATTGATGCCACTTATTGTGACACCTATTATCGGATTGAGATGTTAAAGTTATATGGCAAAATATGAAATATTAGATCAAGAACAAAAGAATAAAAGAAAACAAGAATATGACAGATGAATTTAGAGATTTTATTGTCTCAATAATAATGAAGAAATGAAGAAGATTACAATAGATCCTATATTCTAGTAATTATATATCTCGCACTTATAAAATTGTAGAGAATAGTCAAGTATATGTAGACAACTATGTAGGGAGACGTACAAATCCTAATAAATGAGTTGTAGTTGAAATAGAATGCAAAAAACATGTTAAAAAGTAAAATAGGCTTGAGCCAGATAACATTGTTGCTTGAGCGATAAACTAGAGACGGGTCCGTCGCTCGAGCACCAGACGGCTACAGGCGGTCGACCAAGTATTGGGAGAAAACTTGAAGGTATTGCTCGAGCGGTCAATTAGCGAATAGGCTAGCAAAAATGCGACGACTTTTCTTTCCGGTCTATAATTTCAACCTCTTTAAGTTCGATATAAATTTCAACTCCCAATGGACTTCCAAAATAAAACTTTAACTTGACATAAAATTCCAATAGCATTCCAAACTTGAATTATTAATGACGTGAACTTCAATTAAATTTTTTTAATTATTTCAACAAATCAACAAAGAAATTCGAGTCATATCCAAATTCCAACAATATCCACATTGACACGAATTTCACTAAGAAATGAACTGACTTCTTTAACAATAACTAAAAAATTAACTTCTCCAACAAAACATAATATTTCACTTCTTCCAATGAATTCAAGCACTACTCTACAGAATTACCTCAAATTCACAAAAAATCATAATAATTTTAAATTAACCAAAATGGACTGTAATACACCCCAAAGCAGATTTAATAACAAATACTTTTACAAAAGGCCCCTTACTAAATTGTACACATTCTATTCCACTTAAAGCATGCTCAACTAAATCAGCATTTACATACCTTGTTCCACTAGGTCCATATGTAGCAACTGAATATAATAGCACCGTAGGTGATGGTAGCAAAGTGGCATTACTCATATCTTCGAAACTCTACTGAGCTGTATTCTTCAAATTTGACCATTAGCAGTACAGGTGATGGTGGCAAAGCGGCATTATCCATATCTCATGAACTCCACCGAGCAATATTCTTCAAATTCGACAAATTACGAGCTCCTAAAGGTATTGTACCAAACTGAATATCTTCTACGGTACTAAACCTGTGATGATTAACTCTTCTAGATTTTGCACGATCCTACAATTTTTTTAACTGAGACCTTTTCCACCCCTCAAATACAACTTGGGCACCCTTACAAACCTTTAAGGCTCCACCTTCACCAAAGAACTCATAATCGTTTGAATCATAGACAAAGATATGAGATTTTTCTTTAAATCCGGAACATGTCAAAGCTGGCCAAATGTTTTAATTGTTCAATCCAAAAACTTCAATCTGACAGTAACAATTCCAGCAACCCGACAATGTGCGTTGTTTCTTATAACCACGACACATTTGGAAACAGTTTCATATGTAGTAAACAAGTCTTTATTAGAACACATAATAAACACACATGTTGAATTAAGAATCAAATCCTCCTCTAGTTTAGACTCGACGTCGGAAATAGCTAAGAGATATCCATCACTTACAACGTTCTCCGTGAGATCTGCTTCTCCTAAAGTATCTAAATATCTACTTGCAGCCATATTTTCTTTATTCTGCAATTTGTAGAAATCATTTTTAAGTGCCCATTCTTTTTGCAGTAGTTACAAATCTGATTGCTGAACTTAGACTTTGATCTGCCTGTTCCAGAATCACAATGAGCAACCAGGCATTCTCAATCTCTGGCCTTAGAAATCAGATGCTTTATCTTCTCTTTTGAATACAAAGCATCATACACCTCCTCTATTGTGAGAGTATCACGATTATACAAGATTATGTCTCTAAATGAAGAAAATGAAGTGGGCAACGATCACAATAGGATCAAGGCCAAATTTTCTTCATCATACTCTACTTCTAAAGTTTTCAAATCAGTTACGATCTCTTTAAATACAGCCAGATGATCTTGTAATGATCATTCTTCTGCAATTCGATAAGAGTATAAACGCTGCTCGATGTTCAACTTGTTTATCAGATATTTAGTCATGCACAATTGCTCCAACTTCAACCATAGAGCAGTTGTTGAATTCTTCTTCAAAACGTCCTGAAAAATAGTATTTGATAGATGAAGAAGAATGTGAGAAACTGCATTTTTGTCTTTTCGTAATTTCTCCCCTGCGGTCAAAGTTGTGGGTATCTTGTCAATTCTCAGCACGTATCATCCAAATCCAACTGTACGAGTACTGCACACATCTTAACTTGCCATAGTGAAAATCTAGTATTTCAGTCCAAAAGCGGAATGTCATATTTCATGGTAACCATCGAACAAAAACTTCATATAAATCAACTATTGCACTGTGTGGAACTGCTGAACCCAGGCTCTGATACCACTTATTAGGATTGATATCACTTGTTATGAAACTGATCACCAATTGAGATGTTGAAATTATATGGCAAAATATGAAGTATTCGATCTAGAACAAAAGAATAAAAGAATAAGTAGAGTAATTAAGAGATTTTATTGACTCAATTATAATGGAGAAATAGAGAAAATTATAATGGATCATATATTCTAGTAATCAGAGAAAAGGAGAAGATTACAATGAATCATATATTCTAATGACTATATATCTCACACTTATAAAATTGTAAAAAAGAGCCAAGTATATATAGGCAACTAAGTAGGAAGACGTTCAAACCCTAACAGATGAGTTATAGTTGAAATAGAATGCCAAAAACGTATTAAAACGCGAAATGAGATTAGATTGGATAACATTGTCATTACAAGACATTCACTCGAGCGCCAGGCGGGTGAAAGGCGAACGATCAAGTCCCAGGAGAAAACTTGCAGATGTTGCTCGAGCGGCCAGCTAGCGGTAGGCTAGCGAAAATGCAGCGATTTTTCTTCTCGGTCTATAATTTCAACATTTTCAAGTTCAATACAAATTTCAACTCCCAATGAAATTTCAAAATAGAACTTTAATTTGATATAGAACTCCAATAACATTCCAAACTTGAATTGTTCATCACGTGCACTTCAATTAAAATTCTTTAATTATTTCAACAATTCAATAAAGGAATTCAAGTCATACCCAAATTTCAACCGTTATTTCTGTGTTGATGTATAATAAATCATTCTCATTACTCTCTTAAAATGTTGCCAAATCATATGTTGAATGAGGCGTCGATAAATTTTATTGAAAGAAATTCTTTTCCAACCTAAAATCTTTATGGACCTTTTTTAATGTTCGTTCTTTTGGAATTAGAGTTTTTTGCATATATTTTCGCTTGTCTTTGACTTTTCGATACTCGATCAAATCCTACTCTTCTATGAATGAATGCATTTCGATATGTCGTCACATATAAAATAACGGACGGTATAAATTTAACAGCACTTTTTTTCTTCCGAATATGAAGTAGCAACTATATCAGGGCAAAATAGATGGAATATTCAACGAATTCTCTAAACATAATTCAGAGCTCTTTCTTGAAACATGTACTCGCGCTTTCACATTAATTTAAATGTTATCATCAAATGCACACTCAAGCTCGAAGAGAATCGAAATCATGGCCAACAAGTAAGAAGATTTGAAATCATGGCCAACGCATAAATATTTAAAGAGGAATACCGTGCCTAAATCATGAATAATAAACTATGAAATAACATATAGCATCTTCGTGAAAATTAATCTAAAATAGGTAGGATAGAATTCATTGATTGCATAAGTTAGAAAATTGTAATTTAAATAGAGCCGATTTCAACCCTAATTTTTTATAAACTTCTTTTACATATTCCCCAACTTTCTTCACAAATAAAGAATTGTACAACTTCTATGGCAGTTAGGTGTAGATATTGTTGTTTGTTTTGTAAGGTTGCAACAGAAAAACAGAGACAACTTTGAAGAAAGAAAAACTTTACAGTAAAGAACACTAGAAATTATGTCGAAGAAGAGATGATTTCATTGAATTAAGTACTTACATTTAAAGACTTAAAAATAACTAACTACTAAGATCATGTCCTATAATTAGACCACGATTAATCACAGATAAAAACAGAACATTAACAACCTGCTACAAATTGGGAAACAAACTTTGAAATATTCAAAATAGAATAACAAAAAAATAGGTTGCAAAAGTGGCAGCAGTCCTAAACACGACAGCTAACAAATATTTTAACTGAAACCAAAATCGAAACAGAACTCGAGATTCCAATCCAGTCCGGTTCCAAAAAAAAATTAGAAATAAAAATTGAGAATCGAGAACCCGATGGGTTTGGATTGATTCTTGGATCTTACAATAGAATCATGGAGTACTTGAATTGAACTGTTTTTTTATATTATTATTTTATTTTTTTTACTATTTATAGGCTAAGTAAAAAAATACAAAATCTGAAAACCATAATTTAAGTAGTAATTTGTATAAAATTCTAATATCTAACCTTAAGAAATCAAGACTAATTCCTTTTTTTTTTTTTTTTTACGTGTCGCTTGAAATCAGATTGTTGCATTTCAGATGTTAGTATATAATTTGGGCATCCTATAAATCAAAGGTTGAGTTGTGGTGTAATTAGTTGTTGAATTCATTTTTTGCAATTTCGGCCTTTTATTTTCTTGCATTATTTATAAACTCAAGTGGTTCTTTAAATTTTTAACTCGTTGTAATTGAACTTGATATATTTATAGCTTGTACTGTGCTGTACCTTTTTGGTTATCCCGTGTTCATGATTCTTTATTGAAATATAAATTTTCATTTTTATTCAAATAGAGCGAGTTCAATGTGGGGACTACAATTTCTTGATACTGTTGTAATTGTTTTTCAAAATTAATAAATTTGGAATTGGAATGAAAAATAAAATTGGTAATCAGAACTTTGATATATGCGACCGCATACATCAAAGGGTATGCGGTCGCATACACACATGCAAGCATTCCAGCCGCGGCATGTGTTTCTTCTATGCGATCACAATGAATTGTTCTATGCAGTTGCATAGAAGGAAAAAAGAGCCATTGGATTGCCATCCTTATTTGAATTTTTTGGTGGTTATTTGTGAAAAGTTGCAAACTTTCCATGGTATTTTGGCACTATTTCGTGGGTATTTATGGTTATTTAGATAACATGAGATCAATACATATATATTGAAAAATATTATTAAATCCAACATTGAGATAAAATCATCATTCCATTACAAAGAATCTATATTCTTTCATCCATATTTAAAATCCAGTTTGTCTTCTTAAGTTTTGATAAAAAACACAAGTGCTTAAGTGTTTTACTATTACAAGGCTCGATATATTCTACAAACCATTTACCGAAAAATCCTTTAAACACCAAATTCATCGAGAGGGGGCAAATATCGTTTGAGGACAGCGATCTTTGTGTTTGAGCTTTTTGATTTTTCTATGAAGTTGTTGATAATTTATTTCCTGATTTTGGTTCGTGGCTTTTATCTCAAATCTTTTTGTGGAGAATCAATTAAAGATGTTGATGATTATTTATTTCTGGATTTTCTTCTACCTCATTCAAGTGGAAGCAATTGAATTGATGTTCTTGATCATTTGTTCATTGGTTTCTTCTCCAAACCCCTTGTATGGAAGATCGATGATTTCCCAATAGATACTACATAATTATGCATCTAATTATTATTATTTTTTACGTCAATTCGTTTTAAGAATGGAAAGATTTAAACATTATCCATAATTAAATTACAGGCTCTAACATGCCCCACTTATGAATTAAATAAGATTTATCAAGAAAAAAATTATTTGTTCTTAAACTGTAATTTACTTCTTGATATTTTAATTTTCTCCTTTTCTTTGTATTTAGTTCCCACAATCTTGAGTCGAGGTCAATACCCTAAATAGTCATGAACTTTGTCAAAAGTTTATAAGAGGTCACCGAACTTCAAAAATACCCTAATTAGTCATTGAACTTTTCAAAAAGTTCCTAGAGGGTTACTAAATTTCAAAACTTCCCTAAATAGTCACTCAACTTTGCAAAAATTTCCTAAAAGGTCACCGAACCATTGATGTATGGGGTCCCAATTTACAAAGTTCAGTGACCTTCTTAGAAGTTTTGACAAAGTTCAGTGACTATTTATGGAGGTTTTGAAGTTCAGTGACTCATTAAGAACTTTTTACAAAGTTCAGTGAATACCCGAAATATAATCGATGATTTCAAGTATTGAAATATTCGGACTGATCTATCCGATGTCCAGACCTAATAGTAGTTGATCTTGCGAATTGTGCCCACGTATTAAATTCATTGATACCATTAAAAACATTGGCATCACATGAGAGTGTTTTTAAAATTAAGAGTAGGTATTTTATATTCAAATTCAAATATTTGGAAATATTGTCCACAAGGAACTTTTGCAATTAAAAATGTTACTATAAGCAATGATCGAAAACTTTTAACAAAATTAGAAAGTGTTACTACAATGTTAGGGATAGTATAGTCACCCAATGGCAGATTTAGGCCATCTTCCAGCCCATTAAATCTTTTACTTTATAATTTTTTATGTATATATTAATCCGGCTTAAAAAATTTTTGGTCTAGTCTTGAATTCGCCCTTGTGGTCACTCGTAGATAATGAATCGTAACACTATGATACTTATACCTCTAGGTTACAGTACCCATGGTTCAGAGTTATCCTTAAAGAAAAATTGATTAAATTTGTAACTTGAGCAATTAAACGAATTGAGACCATTAAAAAATTTCTGAATTTTCCTATTTTATTGGATTCAAAAAATGAGATTAAATTTACTCCTTTTAAAACTATTTTAAATAAAAAAAACTGGCACCAAAACGAGCATATACAATTAAAAATAAACATGCAAGCAATTATGCAAGGTAATTATATAATAATTTAAACACCGAAATTAATTTATTTATGCACATGAATATATAAATTTCAAAATTGAATACTGAAGAAATGGTGGGAGGATAGTGTGCGCGAGACAGTGATAGTTGATGGGGCAATAAGTTTAAGGAATATCGGAAGATCGGATATGGCGCTGTATAAATATTTGGAAGATCGGATGCTGCTGCCCGGATCTTTTCGTAAACAAGAAAAAGTATGTAATTGATCAATCTCATTCTCTCTTAAAAAGTTGCCAAAACGATATGTTGAAGGAAGCGTCAATAATATTTATCGAAAGAAATTCTTTTCCAACCTAAAATCTTTATGGGCCCTTTTTGATACGGATTCTTTTGAACAATTCAAAGCTCTTTCATTAAACATCTGCTTGTTCTTGAAATGAATTTAACTGTTTTCATCAAAGGCACACTCATGCTCAAATACAGACTCGGTTTATGGCAGAGACAAATAAGGCCTTTGCCTCAGGCCCAATTTAAAAGGGCCCTCAGATTTTTTTATTACATTTTTAAATGGAAAAAATCCGATATATGGGCTAATTTCCTTCCTTCTTGTCTGTCCTCCGTGCATTCGTACGAGCAAGAGAGAACCCGAAACGCACATGCAAAAATGATTCACGTGATCACGTAATTGAGAGAAATTCTTTGATCAATTTGTACTCAAAGTGCGGTGAAATTTCAATTGCTCACCAACTGTTTGATAGAATGCGCAAATGGATTGACGACTAGGTATTTGCATCATGGGTTAGCCTATGAAGTTATTAGGTTGTTCAGGAATATGGTAAAAGTGGACAAGTTGTGCCTGAATAAGTACATAGGCCACAGTTGTTTCGTACAATTATCATTGTGTGTTGCTAGTGAGGGACAACAGTGTGATGGTTATGCATTGAAGCCTGGATTGATTTTCCATCAGTATGTTACAAATGCACTTGTATCCATGCATTCAATGTGCTAAGATGTGAAAGGGGCTATGCAGGTTTTGTATTGGGTACCTAAATTATATTTATGTACGTATAATTATGTTTTTAAGTGTGCTATTAGATCATGGATATATGGGGGAAACATTTAATGGGGAAAACATTTGAGGTTTGGCGGTAGAATATGAGTGTTTGGAGTGGGATAGTATTACTTATGTTAATAGTTTTGAACTTTGTGCTTGCCTTGGTGATTTGACATTGGGCCAACAAACTCACTATATAATGCTTAAAACTGGTGTTGAGCTTGATCTGTTTGTTGGTAGTGCAGTCATAGACATGTATGGAAAATGGGGTGAAATTTCATCCATGCAAATTTTTTTTTACCGACTTGCAATCTAAAATTGTGGTCGCATGGACAACAATATTGGTTGCTTATTTACAGAACGAATGTTTTGAAGAATGTCTGCTAATGTTTCTTAATGTTCACGTTCATTTTATGTATTCAATTTTCTTGTGCCCTTTAATTTTAATCATCACGTGCTATGCATATCTTTTGTAAATATGTGTACATAATATTTATGTAATTGGCAGATGCATTTTTGTTCGGGATTGTGAGTCGTGACGGTGGAAAGTTTTAAGTTAACAAGTTAATAATTGGTTTCATAATAGACTTATAAATTTTGCACGCATACTATAATTTTGAGTTTATGAAGTTCACATTGGACCCCCGAAATCACAGGATCGACACTGCTCAAATAGCATTTACGCATGCTTAAAGAGAATCAAAATCATGGCCAAATAGCAAGAAGATTTGAAATCATGGCCAACAAATAAATATTTAAAGAGGAAAATCATGCCTAAATCATGAACTTATTCAATTTGGTAGGTTCACTCGATAGAATTATTCTTAGAAAATGTAATAACGAAGACAATGATATAAACTTTTGTTAGTTATCTCGAGTTAGGCCTAGCCGACTCACGGCTGGTGTGCAACTTGGTCAGCTCGATGAAAAATTGGCTAGGCTCGTGGCTTTGTCCGAGCTTTCGGCTCAAGGCAAAAAAGTTCGAGTTGAATCGGTTCGAGTTTTTTATTTTTTTGAGAAACTCTAAACGACAGTTACAACACAATTGGGAGTTGCTCGCAAAAAGCAGGCAGCACATGGCCTTGTGACAGGGGCAATTACGAGTCTGCTCAGGCTTGAGCCATCGTCCAAAAATTGGGCTCAACCCAAGCCTTGGCTCGAGTCTACTGTGCCGTGAGTCGGGCCACCTCGATATTTTCCATTGCTTTGAGAACCCTAGATATTCCATCGTCACTTTTAGTGCAAATAGTAGATGTTATAGATCTTTAGTAGGCAAGTAAATTATTATTATTTTTTATAGAGATATATTTATAGAGATATGTAGTACATTCCTGGTAGGATTATGTTGTTGAAATCCTTAGGAATTCTACCTTGCTTAGAAATTTGAACATGATTGGCATTGTACCATCAATGCATTTGGATAAAGATGAAACTTCTGTGGTAGAATCATTTTAGAAAGAGGTAGTATATTTATAGTAGAACTCAAACACCTTCGAATTGGATAAACTTTATCATATAGGAGAGTCATGCTAGGTCGGGGTTTGCTAGGTTCGAGATGAAGACATGACCTTGAAGAGGTCCTAAGCTAACAAGAATATTGTTCCCGAGGAGATATCTTGACGAGATCAATGTGGTGAGGATGTTCTCTTTATGTGCTCGAGGATACACGTGCCCCGAGCTCAAGTGCCCGAGAATGTAAATGCAAAAATTGGTGGGATGGGCAGCATTGCTCATCGGATCAACATTGTCGGGTCGTGCCTATTTTGGGATCATTAGTAGTCCACGTGCATCCATGTCCGAGGCTCGCGCTCGAGATTTTGGGATGTGATGCACATTGCAACATAATAGAGCGACAACTTTTGCTAAGAACGATCAGCCTTAAAAATAGGATTGAGATAGGACTGATCAGCCCTGAGATAGGACCGATCAACCTTGATATATGGCTGATAAACCCTGAAATAAGACTGATAAGCCCTAGAATATGACATATTAGCAGAATAGGTCTGATCACCCTTGAAATAAGACTGATCAACCTTTAGATTTGGCTGAGGAGTTGTGAGACAGCAACGATCCCACAAAAAGGGTGACACGTGGCCTCGACCTTCGAGCTAATGATTATCCCTTATAGATGATTGCCACGTGGCTAAGTTTGAGGGCCAAGATTAAGGGACCTTTCGTCTTTTCCAAAATCCTATAAATATCCCCTATCCCACCTCATTTGTCACTTTTCACTCTTCAAACACTCCACTGACCACCTCGAGTTTAGGCTTAAGGTAAGAGCTAGTTCCCTTTAGATAATTTAGTTTTTTTCTCCTAAAAGATGTATTCAGATAGTTCATCGGGGTCGGGTTCAGCACCCTAGGATACTGGCCATTCTATAATCCCCATGGCTGTTCCTCTAGATACTAGGCCGCTTCTGAACTACCCCAAGCTTAGAGGTCGATACAAAGAGCATGAGATAATATCTATAACAAAGGAGTTCGAGATTATGCCAAAGTGTGATATTAGGACCCTGGGACCCAAGGATAACATACTTAGCACTTGGGAATGGGAGTTAGTGATTTTCAGAGATGCTTTGAAGGGAGGGTTTAGATTGCCTCTTCATCTCTTCTTCATAGAGTTCTTGGTCAAACACTACATGTGCCCTGGACAACTGGTTCCCAACTGATGGAGGATGATTATTTATTTTTTTTATAGCTTGTAGGTATTTGTTTATATGTCCCAGGCTCGACCTCCTTAGTATGGTGTTCGAGCTTAAGTCTTTAATAGGCTATAATTGTTTTGTATATTTGTCAACTCGAGGTAGGTTTAGGATCCCCAAAATGTCGAGCTCCCTCAAGAGGTGGAAGTAGAAATACTTTTTCATTCATCCTCAAGATCTCGATAACCCTTTTGGTCCTCGGTGGACTATTCCAAACGCTGCTCGATTTAATGAAGGACAAGCCTATTTTGAAGTTTAAGAGAGGGATAGGCAAAGTTTGGAGGGTCTCAAGCCTTTGTGTTATGACTTGATGACATGCTCGATCTAGCAAAATGTGAAAGGACTGAGGAGAGGGTTTAATTTCTTTGTTTTATTTATCATTGAATCTAGACCATTCATTGAGCTAACGACTTGTCATTTTGCTAAAGACGTGACTTTCAATCCAAATTTTTATAGACCAAGGCCCTGGGTCACTAAAGGGGAAGAAGAGACCTCGAGAACATACAGCCGAGGTGAAAAAGGGCTAGGTGATACACCTGACCAACAATCTCGAGCTCAAGTGGTCGAGGCCTGCATAAGGACCTCAGTGGGTGTTGCAAGGCCAACTGCGGTAGTCGTCAACCTTGAGGACGATGTCACAGCACAACATCATTGAGATGTTGAGGGGGGAAAACGTTTCTTCCTCATGCTTGATCTTGTGGACAAATACCGAGATGCAGAGCTCGGGGAGGGAGTGATGACACTTTAGTCCCGGCATTGAAGGTAAGTTTCCTCGTTATGTTAGAGTATAAGGTCATGTTTACTGGCTTTCTAATACTAAACAGCTCATGCTTTGCAGGTGCTTAGCATAGCTCGTGGAATGTCGCTAAAGGATGAGGCTGATTCTAGAGAGATGACCGAGCTAAAAAGTGCTCGGAAGTCCAAGCCCAACAAGTGGCTGAGCTCGAATTTGAGCATGGCTAGAATGTGAGTAAGATAACCGAGCTCGAATCTAGCATGCAGAAAGCTCAGGTCGAGATTAGGATAGCAAAGGACGAAGTCGAAGAAGCAAAGCTAGAACTCAAGCAAAAAACAAAGGAATTTGAATCTAAGTTGGCTAAGGCTTGAGTTGCATTATGCACTGGGTTCCCACAACTATGCCTTCAAGCAAGCTCAAGCTTTCCTTAAGGCTGAACTCTCCAATGTTAGTCTTGATCAGTTGAGTCCAGTGCCCAAAGTCACGAGCTCTCAGCGTCTGAAGAGACTATGATTGAGGATGAGGTCGACTTTGGAGATGACGAAGATTTCTTGGACATGCCTTCAAATAATGACCTTGATTAGGATCCATCCTTCCTCGATCATCATTTGTGTATTGATTTTGTATATTTTGTTTTGTCAAGTACATTGCTTGACTAAGGCTTGAATATTTTATTTTATCAAGTGCAATGCTCGATCAGGGTTTGAATATTTTTTCGTTTATTTTGAAATCGATGTTTCATTGCTCGTTTAATGCACATCCAATCATTTGTATTTGTATCGATCTCGAGCAGCTTTAAGATAACGATTTAATCATTTAGAAAATCAAGGAGTTTAAAGCTCCTAAGAACCTTTAAAACAATGATACCATCATCAAGTTAGAAAGTCGAGGAGTTTAAAGCTCCTAAGCTTGAGCAACCTTCAAAAAATGATATTATCATTAAGTTATAAACTCAAGGAGTTTAAAGCTCCTAAGCTGAGCAACCTTTAAAATAATGATATCATCATCAAGTTAGAAACTCGAGGAATTTAAAGCTCCTAAGCTCGAACAACCTTTAAAATAATGATATCATCATCAAGTTAGAAACTCTCGAAAAGTTTAAAGCTCCTAAGCTTGAGCAACCCATTACAACAAAAATGGTTTTTTACAACACATAAAAAGGCAACATTCGGTTATTAAATATTGCTAAAGGTGTATATCGCAACATTCAAATAAGTGAAGGTTGCAATTGGTTAATATAATTGAGATTTGACAACATTTTTTAAATGAATGATGCAAATGCCATATTTTGAAACGTTTATTGAGTGTTTTCAAAGGTTTTATTTATTGCAACATTTATAGGGTGTTGCTAAAAACTACCTCTATTGCAATGTTTATTTGAAGTTGCTAATTGGATTTTTATATTCTGCAACATTCCTAAAACGTTGCTAAAGGCTTATGTTTTGGCAACGTTTATTAAGCATTGCTAAAAGATAGAACTTTTGCAACGTTTATTAAATGTTGTTAATATGAATGCGTTAGATTACCTTTTCGCAACGTTTAATAAGTGTTGTAAGTATATACATTTTTACAATGTTTGTTAAACGTTGCTAATAAGTTTAAGTAGGATACCATTTTGCAACGTTTGTTAAAGATTGAAAAAATATTCTGGCCCATTAAAATGAGTCCATCACTTTTCACACCATTAGCCCACAAAATACCCAATTTCTTTCCCGCCAAACCCGACTAACGTAGTAAAAAACCAAAAAAAGAATGAACGAATTAGCCATGAACCCCCAAATCTCTCGACTCTCTTTCTTGGCCGCCCTTGCCTCCCTTCAAATTGCCCTCCTCCCAAATCGATCTCTATTCCCCTCAAATCCCATTTGAAGCCCTAAGCTTATGCATCTTGAAGTAAGTATTTTGCAATCACCGGTCTGATTTCCAGAGGAGAATCTCTTGCTACTAGTTACCCTCAAGTATTTTGCATTCACTTCATCTTGGAACACGTCATCTGATTTCTAGAGGAAAATCTTGCAAGTAAGTATTTTCATTCATTGAATATTTTAATTCACTGTCATCCTCCCCTAGCTTGGAGCACGTGGTTTGATTTTCAATAGCCATTCCCACAGCTTTTCTTTGTTTTGCTTTGCTGCCTGATTGTTGCATTCTTTGTTTCATTTTATTGGTTGGAATTAATTTTTTGATTGAAATGTGAAGTTTAAAGTAAGATAATAATTTTAATCTTATAATGTTTATTAATTTGACACTTACAAATACAGAAATTTACGTAGCATGCTGGGATTAATTGATCTGAATCTTAGTTTTTGTTAATTTGAATGGAAATGTCCATTTGTGCAGTAGAATTTACAACTCTATTATTTTATATGAGCCAGGAAAGTCTTGGCTTTACTATATTGATTGGTGTTACTGTGAAACCGTGAAGCTTTATTTAAGATTAAGAATTGAAGACACTTGATTGATTTATCTATTTTCGTATTGAAATACTTTTAACAATTGAAGGGAACTGGAAAATGAGATTTTCCTTGTATTCTGCAGTATGTTGATTTTCCAAACATGGTGATGGATTGATAGGGTTGACGTTTTGAGGAACCTCTCAATAATGATTGCTATTAATGGTAGGAATATTTGATTTTGATGAAAATACTAGATCGTGTGTTCTTCGTGCAAGCAATCTTCGCTAGTGAAGAAGGAAAGTCTGTTGACGAACATGACCAGAGTCTCTTCAGTGTTGAATAGTATCTTTGCATACAATGGACAAAGAGTGGCTACACTTATCAAGGTTATCATCTAAAATTACATATTGGATCTAGATATTAATTTAAAAAATTATCATATAATGATCATAAAGTTTAAATTGTAGATTTTCAGAGCAATATAGAGATGGAGCCCAGAATTTTGTTGAACAAGCTCGTGAAAATTGCAATTCAGAAATGATAGTATGCTCTTGTGTTAAGTGTAGGAATCTAATGTATGACCATTATGATACAGTTTATGAACATTTGATTCTTAAGGGTATAGATCCTACATACAGTGTCTGGGTATTTCATGGAGAACAACCAAGTGAATCAAATTTGCTCGATGTAGAAATACTTGAGTCACACAGGATGTTTAAGGAATTCTATGCACAACATGATGTAGATTCTGAAAATCCTTCTGATGGAAAAGCGAAAGAGATTGAAAGTTTAGTTCATGATGCTGAAATGCCTTTATATCCTGGTTGTAGGGCATTCACGAAGATATCAGCGTCTGTTGCTTTGATTAAGCATAAAGCTTCACACGATTTATCAGACAGTGGTTTTGATGAACTCGTAAATCTTGTTCGAGACATGATGCCAGAGAATAATACACTTCCAAACTCATTTTATAAGATGAAAAGACTTGTCAATACATTTGATCTTGGCTATGAGAAGATACATGCTTGCGTTAATGATTGTTGTCTATATAGAAAGGAGCTCGAACAAGTTGAATTATGTCCAAAATGTGGTTGTCAAGATGGAAAGTCAACTAATAGACTAAAAATAATTCAAAAAAAATACTCCAGCAAAATTGTTGCGTTATTTTCCTATAATACCAAGACTTAAGAGGATGTTCGGAATAAAAGAGATGGCAACACAACTGAGATGGCACTCAAGTAATAAAAGTCGAGATGGTAAAATTAGGTATCCAGTTGATTCATTGAGTTGTGAAATAAACATTTTTGCAACATCTAATAAACGTTGCAAATGACTTTCCGCAACGTTAATTAAACATTGCAAAAAATAAACGGCAACGTTTGGATTTGGCCTTTTACAACGGTGTATAAACGTTTGTCGTATTATTATGGTCTATGGAAACACTGAAGCCCGCAACACATGCACAAACGTTGCAAAAAGTCTTTCACAACTTTTTTAAACGTTACGAAAGACAATTTTTGTTGTAGTGACCTTATCATCATCAAGTTAGAAACTCGAGGCACATGAAGTTCGAGTACTTTAGGACATGAAGCTCAAGCAGTTAGATTTGATTTATCCATTAAGCTATTTTGATGTGCTTGCATGAGGTAAGGATTTGAGGTGCTTGCTCGGGACAAGGTTTTAAGATTCTTGCTTAGGACAAGGCTTTAAAATACTTGCGAGAGAAAATGATTTTAAGTGCTTGCACAGGGCAAGGCTGAGGTGCTTCCACAGGGTAATGCTTTATGATCTTTTGAGATAAAAAGTATTTTATTGGGTTAGATCTCGACTCTAACTAATTAAAACATACGTAAAAATTAAATGTGGGCACGCAGGCCCGACCAATCGAAAAGTAAACAGACGTGGGATGTGCAAACTCGACAAACAAAAGAAAAAGAAAAAAGAAAAACTAATAGCTAAAATAAAACATACTTGTAATAAATTTTCAAATTATTAGCATTCCACAACCTAGATAGTGGTCTTCCCGATGTGTCTCTTAGGCTGTATAATCTTTTGCGAAATTGCGTATAACTTCAAAGGGTCTTCCCCAAATAGGTCCTAACCTGCTCGGGTCAGTCCCGCTGCTTCGACTCTTCTTAACACGAAATCTCCAACTCTTAATCTTCTGGATCTTACCCTGTCGTTAAAACGTTTATTTGTTCTATTTTGGTAAGATGCAACCTTTATAGCGGCTTGTTCTCTTACTTCTTCAAGAAGGTCAAGGTAATCTATTGAGTGGTCTTTGGACTTGGGCTCAAATCTTCTGAGGCTCGACGGTTTGATCTCAATTGGAGGTGCAGCCTCTACACCAAATGCTAACATGAAAGGGGTCTCACTTGTCGTGTTTTCGTGAGACGTCCTATATGTCCAAAGCATAAAGGGTAGCTCATTAGACCAAGTTCATCTAGCTTCTCCGAGCCTTGTTCTGAGATCCTACAAGATAATTCGATTTGTAACCTCGACTAGGTCGTTACTCTGAAGATGAGAAACTGATGTAAGATGGTGGTCAATCCTCAAGTTGGTGTAAAAGTTTCTCAACTGTGGGTTATCAAATTGCCTCACATTGTCTGTTATGAGGATTTTGGGTATTCCGAACTTGTAAACAATGGACTTCCAGATGAATGACCTCAACTTGGGTTCTAAAATTGTTGCCAGGGGCAAGGCCTCGACCTACTTAGTAAAGTAGTCCACAGCTATGGCGGCGAACTTCATTCATCCTCGGGCAAATGGAAAAGGATCGATGATGTCCACATCTCATTGCTAGAATTAGGCTTTACAATGAATGGGGGTGAGGTCCTCAGTCGGAGAATGGATGATGTTGTCGAACCTCTGACGCTTGCCATATCTCTTGACGTAGTCTGCGACATCTTTCTTCATGGTATGCTAGTAATACCATATCTCATAGTTTAAAGGCTAAAGCCGAAGCTTCTTAGTGATTCCCACATACACCTTCATGCACTTCCACCAGGACTTGGGATGATTCTGAGGGTTTGAGGCATTGAAGGTATGGAAGAGTGAAACTTTGGTGAAATAAGAGACCCTGATTATGCAATACCTTGGTGCCTGAACTCGAATGCTCATTGACATTTGCGGATCATCTATCAAATTCCCATTAATTTTAAAATCAACTATTAGGTCTATCCAACACGACTTATGTTCAATATCCATGACGAATGGTTCTTGAGTTATGCTTGGCTCTACTAAAAATCTGGTGTGAACTGTTATATCAAGACCATCAATTCCCATGAAGATGAGTCTGGACAAAGCATCGACCTTGCAGTTTTCGATTCAGGATATTTTTGTGATTTCACAACTTTTGAATTGCCTTTGAAGATCATGAACTCTCAGGCAGAATAGGCTCATTTTCTCATATTTTCTTTCAAATGTGCCCTCAATCTGGCCAACTACAAGTTGAGAGTCGCTGAAATTTTTATGTGTTCAAGCTCAAGATTAACGGCAAGCTTTTGTGCGATAACGACTGCTTCGTACTCTGCCTCATTATTTGTAGTGTCAAATTCAAATTGGAGTGAACATTTTATTTTCTTATGTCTGTTTAGGATGATGAATATGACTCCTGTACCTGAGCCTGAGGAATTCAATACTCCATTTACAAATATCTCCCATGTGTCAATGATATCAATGGTCGGGTTATCACCTAGCCCCTGAGGCCATGGGGTGAAATCTATTATGAAGTTGGCCAAGGCCTATTCTTTGATTGAGGGTTGGAGCTTGAACTCGGGAATACTAGACACTTCGGGCTTTTGAAGTATATGTTTGAATTGTTGATTTGTGAGCACTACAATTGGATGAGATTAGAAGTATTGTCACAATCTCCACTACACTGGGGTCTATCTTGAGCACGTCCTCTACATTCCAGGTGAACACATCAATATTGCGGAACAAGTAGCTTATAAGCATAGCCATGAGGGTAGTATCGAAATCTCGACCAATTGTCACTTTTTTACCATGCGCGAGCTCTACCAATTCTTCCATAGGAGCAAGTCTTCATCTAAGTTTGGGCTTGGGTTCGGATGAAGAGATTTGCATGACGTTGGTGCTTATGCTCCGAACACTATTAATATAGCACTGTCTACCAGTTAATTAGTCTTCATGCACAATCCCTATGACATTACTTGTAGGGAACTTCATAGCAAGGTGGAAGGTAGAAACAATAGCTTTAATCTTATTGAGCAATGTCCTTATAGGTCATTGAAGCACGGACTACCTGGAAACTTGTTTTTAATTTGATCCCATGGTAAGAAAAAGATTGATGACTTCCTTCAGGATGATCGTACTGCCTCCAAATCTTTGAAGTGGGATTTTAACTGCTTTGAGCTGTTCGACTGAAATCCTTATCCTAGAGTATGCCTGATGGGAAAATATGTTGGTTGTGCTTCCATTGTCAACCAAAATCCCCTTCACCTCAACATTAGCTATGATAGTTGATATGAGCAAGGCATCATCGTAAGGACGTGATAGGCCCTCCAAATCTTGTAACCCAAATGTGATGTTTTCAAGGTTATCATAATCTTACCTTGAGGTTGGGATGTATTACTGGCATACTGCTTATGCCTACTGTTCGAGTCTTCTCCTGATACTATAGCCCCGACAATAATGTTAATGGTTCCTGTTGTGGGCTTGTCATTCCCCATTCTTTCTGGACCTTTCCCATTGTAACGATCATTCCTTGGGCGCTTATCGTGATAACGTATGAATTTAGGAATCCCCTTTTTATTAGAGCCTTAATCTCCTACTTTAGGGCTTTGCAGTTCTCCGTTGTGTGCCCATGATCCCGATGATAATCATAATACTTGCTCCTATCTCGAGTATTAGGAAGGTTCTGCATCCTTGAAGGCCATTTAAGCTCATTCATATTCTTGATCTCCATCAGAATGTTAGACCTAGAAATGTTCAGCCTGGTAAATGACATTTGATGTATCTCTTGTCTCTACTTACTCTTGTGAGCTTCCGAACAAGGATTGGAATCTTGTTATATTTTGTGTTCGAATTTTTCAGAGGTCGGATGATGAGTTCTCCTCGGGTTCAATATCTCCTCCATATTAATATATTTTTCTTCTCAGGTAAAGAGCTCGATCATCAACTTCGACGGGGATTTTAATAGAGACATTTTGAAGGCCTCGTATCTTATGGTATATGTGAGGGAGAAAATTGTTGCTGTTATGTATAGGTTGGGTATCTATAGTCTTTCCTTGTTGAACCTCGTCATGAAGTTTCGTTCGGTCATTGTCGAAGCTGCATGAAGGAAGTAGCTGTTTCCTTGATGCGATTGCTAATGGCAAAGAAGGAAAAAAACTTGTCAACCAAGTCAGAGAATGAAGCATTAGAATTGGGCTCTACGGTAGAGAACCAATGTCTAGTAGTGTTAGTCAAAATTTGTGGAAAAGCTTTACACATCACATGATTTGGTGCCACCTGTAGATTCATTACGTCCTTATATATATTGAGGTGATTGATGGGGTTAATGGTTTCGTCATACTCCTTCATGCATGGAAGTTTGAACCTGTCTGAGAGCGGATAAGAAAGTACTTTCAATGTGAAAGGATTGTTAGGGATAAATCTTGTCGTCACATGAGTATTCTATTTTATTCCACTAGTGATCCCATCCTTTATGATTTGAGCGAGATCTCTTGAGTCCATAGTAACGAACTTCGAGGTCAAGGCAATTAGAGGTACGCCTAAGGCCATGGATCCACCATTGTTGTTAGCATCACGGGTATCCCGAGCTCGAGCATCAGCCATGAATCTCCCTGTTTGTCCTGCTATCGGTGCTGGTGAGGCGCTTGATCCTCCGCTAGATGAGGATTCATCTGGCTTAATAGTTGACTTAGCGTTGCAACCTGTTGACGAAGTTCTTCGAAAGCTCATGTTGTAACCACTTGTAGCTGAGGGTGTTGGTATTGCTGTTGATTCTCGTTGATGAGCTGGGGGTTCCATAGTAAGAGGAGGGTCCGATGTTGATAAGCTTGCTGGAGGAAGACCTGAACGTGTGTTGACCATGACTTTTGGTAGCGATTCATACAGATGGCGCCAATAATGCTATCAAAAATCGTACATGTTGATTTTCAAGCTTGACAACTGAGAACGAGAGCGAATGAGATCTTCCGATACCTGAAAAAAAAGGCGTCGATGTGTATTCTCGTTGCCCTTCCAATGCTTAACTCAGAGAGAGAATTCGTGAAAAATGTATACTGAAAATTATGTAAAAACGTACCTAGATAATTATTTGGAGTAATGTATTTATAGAGGTAGTTAATACATTCCTGGTAGGATTATGTTGTCGAAATCCTTAGGAATTTATGCTTGGAAGTTTGAATATGATTGGTATTGCACAATCAATGTGCTTGGATAAAGATAAAACTTCAGGGGTAGAATAGTTTAAGGAAGAGGTAGTATATTTATAGTAGGACTCAAACACCTTTGAATTCGATAAGTCTTATCACATAGTTGAGTTATGCTAGGTCAGAGTTAGATAGGTTCGAGATGAAGATATGAGATCGAGGAGGTCCCAGCTAACGAGGATGTTGTTCCCAAGGAGATATCCCGATGAGATCGATGTGGCACATATGTTCTCTTTATGTGCCTGAGGATACACGTGCCCCGAGCTCAAGTGCCTAAGGACGTGAGAACAAAAATTGGTTGGATGGGCAGCGTTGCTCCTTGGGTTAACATGGTCGGGCTCATGCCTATATTGGGATCATCAGACCAGAAGTGGGGATAAGAGATTGTGATTTAAATGGGATTGTCTTGATGCAGCTAAATCGGCCAGTGATTTATGTTTTAAGGTGGCAGTGGTGTCGACGATTTTCGATCAATCGATGGTTTACTGTAAGGGATGGGTTCCATGTTTGTTGTGGGAGGTGGGGGCAGCGTGGGATGTAGTGGTGAAGAAGGTTTTACTTTTTCATTTTTTTTTTGTTTTTGTTTAATTTTAATTATTTTATTGGAAAAATATAAACTTTGTCCTTTTAAATTTAATCGAAATATGGTCAAATTGGTTTTTTGGTCAATAACGATGGATTCCATCCACATGTCCTCCATCCGTAACAATAAGTAAAGGTTTGGGACCTCGGTTGTCAAAATAAAAAGATTTGGATAATCTCCGTTAAATTTTGAAAAGTTAGGGACCCCAATTGCTATTCTGCCACTAAGTATATAATAATTAAATCAGAGAAATTAATTTATTTATGCACATAATTAATATATAAATATCAAAATTGAATATTGAAGGTAGGGTAGGAGAATAGTGTGCACAAGACCGTGGTAGTTGATGGGGCAATTAATTTGGGGAATATTATTACTCAACTTGTCAATTGAGGATTTTGATGCCCCCATCAAAATCCTCAATTGACAAGTTGAAATCCCTCCAATATTTTTCTATGAAGTTAAATATTTGGAAGATTGGATCCGATGACTGTATTAAGATCAATGATTGATGCAATTTTACCAAATTATTATAGTATATACTGAGTTGTATGAAAAAGCAATGTGTTCCTATTTATAAACGTTAATCAAAGTTGCACGGCTTTTGTGTGGTTGGTGTGTCAATGCTCGAAAGTGAAATGTTTAAATAAAAAAACTTGGTTAAGCGAAATGAGCAACAATGTGATTTATGTGCCTATGAGAAATGGATGACTTGTATATTGTGTGATAAGAAGTAAAAAAGTTATAGGACGAACATGAATTTCTCTGATAGATTAACGTTAATTATTTTTTTAATCACCTGTAAGACTTATATGGAATTCAATAATAATTTTTTCCAAATCTTGAAACCTAATTAAAGTACCTAAAAGGTTTCTAATTTGCTTCCCATATCTATTCGTAAACAAGAAAAAAAAATATAACTGGTTTTTGTGTGTGCGTGTTTGTGTTGGTGTATTTGTGTTTTTAATATATCATTCTCATTTCTCCCCAAAAAAGTTGCCAAAACTATATGCTAAAGGAGGCGTCAATAATTTTGATTGAAAGATATTATAGGCTCTAACATGCCTCACTTATGAATCAAATAAGATTTATTAAGAAAAAATTGTTTGTTCTCAAACTGTAATTTACTTTTTGATATTTTAATTTCTCATATTTTCTTTGTATTTAGTTTCCACTATCTTGAGTTGTGTAATTGGATTTCTTAACTTCTTGAAGATTTTTTAGTTGGTTTTTTCCACTTGCAAAAATATTGCCGAGTTACTGCATTTTAGGTATACGTATCAAAAGGGTATTTATGAAAATGTTTGTTAAATATATATAAAAGTTATTATTGGTATAGAATCTAATCTGAACTGAAACTAACGGTTCAGGTTTCGATTCGGTTTCAATAATTACAAGGACCCGAATTGTTCTATTTATGGAATACCCGAAATATAATCGGTGCTTTCAAGTATTAAAATACTCGGATTGATCCATCCGATATCTAGATCTAATACTAGTTGATCTTGCCAACATTGTATCATTATGCCCACGTATTAAATTTATTGATACCATTAAAAACATTGGCATTGTCATGAGAGAGTGTGTATAAAATTAAGAGTAGGTATTTTGTATACAAATTCAAATATTTGGAAATCTTGTCCACAAAGAACTTTTACAATTAAAAATGTCACAATAAGCAATGATCGAAAACTTTTAACAAAATTAATAAGTTTTACTGTAACATTAGTGATAATATAGTCACCCAATGGCAGATTTAGGCCATCCTCCAGCCCATTAATTCTTTTACTTTATAATTTTTTATGTATATATTAATCCGACTTAAAATTTTTTTGGTCTGGTCTTGAATTTGCCTATGTAGTCACTCATAGATAATGAATCGTAGCACTATGATACTTATACCTTTGGGTTAGAGTGCCCATTGTTCAGACTTATCCTTAAAGAAAAATTGATTAAACTTGTAACTTGAGCAATTAAAGTGACCATTAAAAAATTTCTGAATTTTTCTATTTTATTGGATTCAAAAAATGAGATTAAATTTACTCCTTTTTAAACTATTTTAAATAAAAAAAAAACTAGCACCAAAACGAGCATATGCAATTAAAAATAAACAAGCAAGCAATTATGCACGGTAATTTTATAATAATTTAAACACTGAAATTAATTTATTTATGGACATGAATATATAAATGTCAAAATTGAATACTGAAGAAATGGTGGGGAGGACAGTCTGCACGAGACAGTGGTAGTTGATGGGGCAATTAATTCAAGGAATAATATTGCTCAACTTGTCAATTGAGGATTTTGATTGGGCCTCGCCCATATTTTTCTAATTATTATGTTAAATATTTGGAAGATCGGATATGCTGCTGTATAAAGTTTTTAGCCAATTTCTTGATCCTCGTGATAAGTTGTCACATTGATTAAAACAATTTTTACATATTATTATATGAAAAACATGATGTGTTATTGGTTATAGATATTAATTAAAGTTTGCATGTCTTTTCTGTCGTTAATGATAGAGAGTGAAATATTTAAATAAAAAAAATTGGCTAAGCAAAATAAGCAACAACGTGATTGATGTACTTTATAAATTGCAGAAGAAATGGATGAATTATGCGTGACAACAAGTAAAAAGTTACAAGGCGACTCTGAATTTTTCTGCACAGTTCAACGTTAATTATTGTTTTAATCGCTTTTAAGCCTTATAAGGAATTCGATAATAATCTTTTCCAATTCTCGAAACCTAATTAAAGTACCAAAAACGTTTCTAATTTGCTGCCCGTGTCTTTTTGTAAACAAGAAAAAAAATATAATTGATCAATCTCATTCTTTCTTAAAAAGTTGCCAAAACCATATGTTGAAGGAAGCATCAATAATATTTATTGAAAGAAATTCTTTTCCAATCTAAAATCTTTATGGGCCCATTTTGATACGAATTCTTCTGAACAAATTCAGAGCTCTTTCATTAAACATCTGCTTGTTCTTTCACATGAATTTAGCTGTCTGTTTTCATCAAATGCACACTCATGCTCAAATAGCATCTACGCATCCTTAAGGAGAATCAAAATCATGGCCAAATAGCAAGAAGATTTGAAATCATGGCCAGCAAATAAATATTTAAAGAGGAAAACCGTGCCTAAATTGTGAATGAAAAACTATGAAATTATTGAATTTGGTAGGTTCACTTGATAGAATTATTCAAAAATTGGGCTCGACCCAAGCCTCGGCTCAGGTCTACCGTGCCGCGAGTCGAGCCGACTCGAGTTTTTCCACTGGTTTAACTACCCTGGTTATCCCCATATTACTTTTAGTGCTAATAGTAGATGTTATTGATCTTCTGCGGGCAAGTAAATTATTAATTTTATTTTTTATTTCACTAGACGTAATATGATATGTATACGATGATATTTGTTTTGAAATTAGACGGCCAATTATTATTTTCTCAAAAATGGAAAAAAAAAAAAGTGTTTACGGTACAGATCTCATGTTGGTTAATACAAAAATAACAATCAATAGATAAGGATTTGTCACCATTTACTTTTGTCGGTAGAAATAATTCAGCAAAATAATAATAAAAAACGAGGTGCACTTGTTTCAAGTATTAATAAACACGTTTTCTGCTATCTAAATTTTAAGCTCTTAAAATTAAGTGGTTTTATCATAAATAAATATATATAGATTTGTCATAATCTCATCTAAGAATTAAACAATTGTTCTTGATGCGAATATATGTCCACGACTCAAAGTTGGACAAACCTGAATTTTGTACCGTTTCTATGATCCGTTAAAAATTTGTGCAGATCAATATAAAATTGATAGGATGTAACTCGTTGATCATAGAAGTCAAAAAATTTGTATTTTAAATAGAGTCGATTTCAACACTAATTTTTTTATACTTTATTAACAAATAAAGAATTGTACAACTTGTGTAGCAGTTGATCTTGAACTTTGTATCATTGTGCCCACGTATTAAATTTATTGCTACCATTGAAAACATTGGCATCATCACGAGTGTTTTTAAAATTAAGAGTAGGTATTTTATATAACAAATTCAAATATTCCGAAATCTTATCCAATTAAAAAATGTTGTTGGGAGTATCCAATGTACGGACTTATCCTTAAAGAAAAATTGATTAAATTTGTCACTTGAGCACTTACCATTAAGAAATTTCTGAATTTTCCTCCTAGTTTATTGCATGCAAAAAAAAAAAAATTATACTAAATAATTTAAACGCTATTTTAAATAAAAAAAACTACACAAAAACGAGCATACACTATTAAAAATAAACAAGCAATAATTTATGCACGGTAATTATATAATAATTTAATCACTGAAATTAATTATTTATGCACGTAATTAATATATAAATATCAAGATTGAATATTGAAGGTAAGGTAGGAGAATAGTGTGCACGAGACGGTGGTAGTTGATGGGGCAATTAATTTGGGGAATATTATTACTCAACTTGCAATTGAGGATTTTGATGGGGGCAATTTGTCTATGATTTCGACAAGTTGGAACCCCGCCAATGTTTTTTTATGATTGTTAAATATTTGGAAGATAGGATCCGATGACTGCATTAAGAACAGTTGTCGCATTGATTAATACAATTTTTACAAATTATTATATTATATACTAAGTTGTATGAAAACGCAATGTGTTCTTTTTTATAGACATTAATTAAAGTTGCACGGCTTTTGTGTGGTTAGTTTGTCAATGCTAGAAAGTGAAATGTTTAAATAAAAAAATTTGGTTAAGCAAAATGAGCAACAATGTGATTTATGTGCTTAGGAGAAATGGATGACTTGTATATGCGTCACAAGAAGTAAAAAGTTATAAGATGAATATGAATTTCTCTTCATAGATTAACGTTAATTATTGTTTTAATCACCTGTAAGACATATATGGAATTCAATAACAAATTTTTCCAAATCTTGAAACCTAATTAAAGTACCTAAAAGGTTTCTAATTTGCTTCCCATATCTATTCGTGAACAAGAAAAAAAATATGATTGGTTTTTGTACGTTTGCGTTTGTGTTTGTGTCTGTGTATTTGTGTTTAATAGATCATTCTCATTTCTCTCTTAAAATGTTGCAAAAACCATATGCTAAAGGAGGTGTCAATAATTTTGGTTGAAAGAAATTCTTTTGATCTTTTCCAACCTAAAATTTTTATGGGCCCTTTTTAATTACGGAGTTTCTAAAACATAATTCAAAGCTCTTTCTTGAAGCATGCACACGCTCTTTCACATGAATTTAAATGTTTTCATCGAAAGCACAGTCAAACTAAAATAGCATCTACACCTTTAAAGAAAATTGAAATCATGGCCAACAAGTAAGAATATTTGAAATCATTGCCAACAAATAAATATTTCAAGAGGAAAACCGTGACTAAATCAGGAATGATAAACTATGAAATAATTCATATAGCATCTTTGGTAGGTTCACTTGATTTAATTATTCTTAAAAATATAATAAAGAAGATTATAAATATTATTAACCACCTCGGCAATTTTAGTGCTAATAGTAAATTTTACAAATATATGCAGACAAGTATATATTTTGTTTATTTAACTAGACATGTAGTTTAATTAGTAGAATATAGTCTTGATCTCCTGTCCTAGCGGACAAAATAAAGATTTTTTACCGTTTATGTGGCAAGCGAACCTTAGTTACAGTTCTCTGAAACGATCGTAAATTTAGAGAATCATAACTAAGGTTGTCTTGTCATATCAGTAGCGAGAAGTTTTTATTCTACCCATGAGGACAGGAGATCAATTCTAGAGTTGAATATGGCATGTACAATGACATTTATTTCAATTCTTAGATTTTCAGTCCTTTAATTATTGTGTAAATGACTCGATTTGTTGACAACCTTTAGGGATTGTTTAAGTATTTTTATGAGCTGATATTCTCTCACCATTATGTTGGGAGTAATGATTAAGTCCAAATTTCAATATTCTTGTTGAGGTTTGTCATGCAATTGATTATCTGCATATCTACATACATGAACCGTAAAACTTTGTTGATTTGATCTTGTGAGGATGTGCCTTTAAATAACATCTATGTTTGAGGTTGAGTCGATGTCTTTACATATGTCATTTCGGTGCAGCTTTCAATTGTGTTGCCTTGGCGAAGGCACCTTATGCTTTGATTATGCCTCAAAGATTTTGGTGCAAACATCAATGGATATGTTGGTACGTGATGGTGCCTTTTTTGTAACCGGTATGGTGTCCAGGTGGATAATAATTATTTCAACACGTAACATAGGGATGACAATGGGTCGAGTGACTTGCCCACAGAAGCTCGGCTAGGCTAAGGTACTAGCTGAGTTCAGGCGTCAGAGCACAAGTCGAGCTCGGCTTGATCCACGAGCCCCCTATTTTTCAAAAATTTTAAAAATTCTCCTCCTTCCTTCAGGCTTGAGATTGGCTACTTAATTTTCGAATAAAATTAAAATTGTACAAGAAAAACTTGTTACGTGTACAATTTTTAAAAAAATTCTAAATATTATTAAGAAAATAAAAAAGTATGTTGAACTTAAATATCATTCACTTGATCAAGCGCAATTTGGACAAATTGATTTTGGACTTTGTACTCATCGTCTCGCCAACCCTTTATACATAATAAATTTTCTATTATGTCTTCTTTGAGTTGTGAGTTGATTTCGGACAAAATTCGGCCACTGCACTAAAAGCAAACTCCTATGCTACAGTGCTGGCCGGAGGTGCCATGACAAAAACAATTGGATATTGATGTTCATGAAGTCTCCAAAAATCAAGTCAATCAAATCCCATTGCATCAGTTGGCTTTACGGTTCAAGCATATGATGAGTAAAATATTTAGCCAATTCTGTAGGTGTTTCACCGGTATCTACATCCGACGTACTTTGATTGTAAAAAGGAGATATATTAGACGTAGAACCTACATTAATTGTTTCATTCCTATCTACTATGAATGAATTAAATAATCGTTGCTATGTTGGTTCAAAATGAGCGGTAGATTTCTGCAATGTGTGTCCATTTAACATCCACACCCAATCTTAGTGCATGCCATTCATACATTCATAATAGCAATAAAATATATTATTATATCCATTTATTGAGTGTACTAGAACTAGTACAGAAAAAAGGAGAACCAAAACGGAGTTGTATTTGTGTTCAACCCATAACTTCATGTTTGGTTCGACATTTCTTGTAATACCGATGTAGGTGGATAATTCCTATACCCTTTTGCCATGCCAATTTATTTTGGCAGTACGTAATGCTTTCCATCGACTAGACGACCTATGGATACCAATTTGAAGTGTTCCCAATATTTGACAGTTTTTTTTTTTTTTGCTTACCCGTACCTCTTGCACCTACTATTTCGAGTTCTTCTTCTTCATCAATGCCATTCAAATCAATTGGATTACTATTCACATGCAAACTTCGACCTCCAAATTATAAGGAATTGGAATGTTATTAAGATCGGTAAAATCATCATCAAACATAGGAGACGCACTTTATGGCATCAATGGTGTGTTACCAGCACCAAACATAGCCTTAACATAATTAGTAGATTCCATTTGTAGAAAAAATTCAAAAGTAGAAATAGAAATAGAAAAATGAAAATAATAGATGAAGAATTGAACTTGAAGTGATCCAATATAAAATAAACGATAAACTAATTTTGTAACTTGTGTTTGTATGAGGAATATTGAATAATAAAAAATTGAGATTATAGAATGTATATGATACATTGTAGAGAACTTGTACAAAAAAATGAACTAAAATGATGGGTGTTTATCGAGTTTAAAAAAAAATATTTAAAGTCAATATAAAACTTTAAAATGTGACCGTTTGGTTACATTTTAAAACAACAGCCCACGAGCCATTCGCCCGAGTGACGAGCCGATTTTTTTAGCTCGATCCGAACAGCCTTGAGTCGAGCCTAGACAAGTCGAGAGACTAAGCCAACGAGTGGTAGCTCGCCTAAATTTTTTTGAGCTCGGTTTGAACAGCCCTGGGTTGAGCCCATACAAGTCAAGAGAGTAAGTCGACGAGTCGCTCGACCCGATTGTTACTCCGAATGTAACATTGATCCCCGAGTTCGAGTATCATATTTATATAAAATGAACGAGTTTGATAATTTTACTGTTGCTAATGCGTAGATTTTAGATTGCCTTTTAGGTTGCTACATGGTTTCATGTATTTCCCGCATAGATTTCATCTTTAATAAATTTACTAAGTCATCATACGTCTTGAGTGCTCCATTGTGGACATCTATCTAAAAAAGAGTGGTCCTATCTAAATCGGACCTCAAGCTTGGAAAGTTGTATCGTGTGGGATGCTTTTCGCTTCCACCATTTTCGAGATTAAACGACTAAGATAACAATGCAAAGATTCTTCAAGGCCCCGCCTAGAGAGTTAGTCTGCTCGAGCTCGTCATTTGATGAGCCCGAGCCGCCCACGAGCCAAATTTTCACGAGTTGAACGGCCGAACCGACGAGCCACTCGACCCATTTACCAACACTAGGTCAGCCAATGCTATTTGACGTCAGCTTGTTATTCTACTTCATAACCCCTCTTGGAAGCATAACATGGAAGCCTTCACATTTTCGTGCCAAAGTTGCTCCATGAAGTTCATGTGGTTGTTGCACTATTAGACATGATCGATGAGGTCTCCTGTCCAAGTTAGTTCTACATTTTTGGCATGAAATACTTTCGGGGACTTCCTAATTCCTTAATCATTAGGTGAATGGAGCATATTACTCATTGTCATCCACCTCTTTTGGTTGTAGTTGTATGTTCCCCAGTCCCTTCACTAGAGTGCATGGAAAAACATGTCCCTCCCAGCTCTTCCACCAAACTCTCTAAGAGGCTTATTAGGGATAACCTCAACACCTTCTAGCCTATTGAATACACTGACGGACATTAAAGGTCTCCTCTCCTTCACGATGGGTTGCTTGTCTCTCTATACGTGACAGGTCAATAGAGGTTGAGTTGTCGATAAGAAAAATATGACATTTGCTATCTTGGTGGGTCTCCAACCCTACTCGTGCTTTCATCCTTCCTAGGAAGTGGGGCTGTTTGGCCTCGTTGCTCTATGAGCTACCTTACGGTCACATTATCTTTGATAAATTATTTCATATTAGTAGCCATATTGATGACAATTTTAGTTAGCCTGGTCAATCTTCTTGATTTCTTGCATCGTCTTCTCTAGGTGTTTCCTTTAAAATAGTAGGACCTTCATTTTCATTCATTGGATGTTTATCACTGCTTAATCCGCTTCCACTCATTGTTCCTCACTTTTTATATTCCTAAAGTGTGTTCTTCTTGTGGTTTTTGTACGATTTCCAACAGATGACGATAAATTGTAAACTTCAAAAAAGCGAAAATTGTTTTATTATGCCAACGGTAGAGTTTTCAAATGCAATTTTGACAGGGTCTTGCTACTTTTTTTTTTTTTTTTTNCATCATCAAACATAGGAGACGCACTTTATGGCATCAATGGTGTGTTACCAGCACCAAACATAGCCTTAACATAATTAGTAGATTCCATTTGTAGAAAAAATTCAAAAGTAGAAATAGAAATAGAAAAATGAAAATAATAGATGAAGAATTGAACTTGAAGTGATCCAATATAAAATAAACGATAAACTAATTTTGTAACTTGTGTTTGTATGAGGAATATTGAATAATAAAAAATTGAGATTATAGAATGTATATGATACATTGTAGAGAACTTGTACAAAAAAATGAACTAAAATGATGGGTGTTTATCGAGTTTAAAAAAAAATATTTAAAGTCAATATAAAACTTTAAAATGTGACCGTTTGGTTACATTTTAAAACAACAGCCCACGAGCCATTCGCCCGAGTGACGAGCCGATTTTTTTAGCTCGATCCGAACAGCCTTGAGTCGAGCCTAGACAAGTCGAGAGACTAAGCCAACGAGTGGTAGCTCGCCTAAATTTTTTTGAGCTCGGTTTGAACAGCCCTGGGTTGAGCCCATACAAGTCAAGAGAGTAAGTCGACGAGTCGCTCGACCCGATTGTTACTCCGAATGTAACATTGATCCCCGAGTTCGAGTATCATATTTATATAAAATGAACGAGTTTGATAATTTTACTGTTGCTAATGCGTAGATTTTAGATTGCCTTTTAGGTTGCTACATGGTTTCATGTATTTCCCGCATAGATTTCATCTTTAATAAATTTACTAAGTCATCATACGTCTTGAGTGCTCCATTGTGGACATCTATCTAAAAAAGAGTGGTCCTATCTAAATCGGACCTCAAGCTTGGAAAGTTGTATCGTGTGGGATGCTTTTCGCTTCCACCATTTTCGAGATTAAACGACTAAGATAACAATGCAAAGATTCTTCAAGGCCCCGCCTAGAGAGTTAGTCTGCTCGAGCTCGTCATTTGATGAGCCCGAGCCGCCCACGAGCCAAATTTTCACGAGTTGAACGGCCGAACCGACGAGCCACTCGACCCATTTACCAACACTAGGTCAGCCAATGCTATTTGACGTCAGCTTGTTATTCTACTTCATAACCCCTCTTGGAAGCATAACATGGAAGCCTTCACATTTTCGTGCCAAAGTTGCTCCATGAAGTTCATGTGGTTGTTGCACTATTAGACATGATCGATGAGGTCTCCTGTCCAAGTTAGTTCTACATTTTTGGCATGAAATACTTTCGGGGACTTCCTAATTCCTTAATCATTAGGTGAATGGAGCATATTACTCATTGTCATCCACCTCTTTTGGTTGTAGTTGTATGTTCCCCAGTCCCTTCACTAGAGTGCATGGAAAAACATGTCCCTCCCAGCTCTTCCACCAAACTCTCTAAGAGGCTTATTAGGGATAACCTCAACACCTTCTAGCCTATTGAATACACTGACGGACATTAAAGGTCTCCTCTCCTTCACGATGGGTTGCTTGTCTCTCTATACGTGACAGGTCAATAGAGGTTGAGTTGTCGATAAGAAAAATATGACATTTGCTATCTTGGTGGGTCTCCAACCCTACTCGTGCTTTCATCCTTCCTAGGAAG
>CAIGRB010037599.1:0-16923 GCA_903798255.1 Fraxinus quadrangulata
CATTTAACCTACAAAACACAATATAATATTAATTAAGTAGAATTTAATTAAAAATAATAATAAAATATCATGATTTAAGGCAACAAATAAGTGTATAAAATACACTTATCAGTAATGATTAAAATAGGACATCTTTTATTTATTAGTTTTTGTTTTTAAATATTTAGTAAACAGTGATTAGAGGCCATAAAGGACATTAAGGCCAATATTAGACTAAAATATGGTAATATAGGATTTGAAAAAAATAAAATAATGTATATGAATTTACAATAAACCTCTATTTGATGATTATTATTTGACAAAAACAATGTTTTAAATAGTGATTTTTTGAAGAATATATAGTCGAAAAATATGAAAAAAAATTTAAATTTACGTGTGAAATATTTTATTATGTGAATATATGGTTAAAAATAAGTATGTTGAAAAAAAAGTTTCGAAAAACAGCCCATCAAATGGGCCAAGTTGCATCCGACATGACAGAGTTGTGTATGAAAACCTTTATCTTTATCCATATACAACACTATCCAGCATAACATAATAAACACAATTTCACATCAATAAGTTGACATTTGGACTTTTTTGATGATCCGACCATGTCGCCATGGATCCTTCTTTTTGCAACCTTTGATTCGCAATTTATTCGAATTTGGAAACAATATATGTGAAGAGATTAAAATCTACTCATATCAAGCAGTTAGTTTGTTTGTGACTTTAAAAAATTGAATGTGTGTCAAAATATGCGGGTTGAATTTGGTGAGGCCAAGGAGAAAATTGTGAGATGCATATCAACTCCCATTCAGACAAGGGCATGTATGAACACATTTTTTTTTTTATGTTTGTAATGAATATTAGTGAAAAAAAATTCATAAAATAAATAAATAAAAGTTAAACAAGAAAGTTGTACAAGTTGGGTTGAGCATGTCAAGAGCTCAAGGCCCGTAGGGACTAAAAATTAAATTTTGATAAATACTGATGAAATATAAAGTGGAAAAATTGATAAAATTAGTTATTGGTCATATAAGATATGAAATTAAAAATGAATTTTAAGAAATAAAAGTCAAACGGGAACTAAAAGTTTGACACTATCGAAATTAGCTCATTGATCAACCATGAATTTAAGAAACTAGATAATTTGCCGATTAGATCATCACAAAAGTAACAAAAATATAAAAATCTAATTTAAAAATAATTACTTAAACTATTCAGAATGACCATAGGATAGATAACTTCAACAAAAATACGAAAAAGTAATTAATTGTACAAGTTGCAAAACTACATAAGTCGTGCCCCCTCCGCCGTCCTAACAGTGCAAAATAAAATTCTAAACAGTCCCAAAAGGTGCAACCTTTTACTAACAGGCCAAAAAAAAAAATCCAAGAGAGTGGTTATATGGGCGGAGAGTTTTTATTCGTTACATCACAAATTAGTTATGCTTAATGTTATCAATTTTGTTTATCGTAATTCTTATATTCCTAATTTTATTTTCAATCGAATTCTTATTATCTACCTTTATTAATTAGCATATTTCGTCATTGATGATTATTTGAGTTAAAATATTCAGTTAGCTACCTTTTTTTTTTTTTTCTCAATATATGATAGGCAAAATACAAAGATTTATACCCTCTTAACAAAGTTTTGAATGATTATTACCAGAAATGAGACGTGTTAATTAATCAAATGTTGATTATAAAATTGCCTAGAAAACACTTTGGACCTAAGTGGTCTATATAATGATCATAGATTATTGACTTTAAGAATGTGTTTGATTAGTTTTATTTTTTATGAAAAATGTCATTTTTTCACTCAAATTTTGTACTTTAGGGGTTTGATTGACAATTTTTTTTCATGGAAAATATTTTTTCAACTTTTTGTCATATTATCACATTTTTCTCAAAAACAAGGAAATATTATCTTTAGAGATTGATGTTTTTATTTTTTAGATAATTCACTCTCTCTTTCTCTCTCTCATCTATCTCATATCTTTTATCTACCCACCAATAAAAAATGAAAAAGTGTAATATTTTTTAGTTTGAAAACTAAATCAATCCAACACATTTAATTTATAATTTTTATTTTCTTTTCATACAAATTTTATACTCATAATCAAACGCACCCTAAGTTAAATTAAGATGCGGTGCAAAAAAAAAAAAAATTATTTGTGGAAATACAATTAACCTTTCAAAATTCGCACAAGTACGTGACATAAGCTCTTCAATATTCGCGTAAGCATATTACTTATTTTTAGGGATGGCAAAAAAGTTCGTTGGCTTGGACAGCTCGGGCTCAGTGGAACCGAGCCGAGGCTCGGGCCGAGCCCCATTTTGGGGCATCGACTTGAGCCCGGGCCAGCCCTTGGTTTTTTAAAATAAAAAGTAAAAAAAAATAAAATTTATTTCAACTGCCTACGTGCCTGCAAACATCACAACTGCCTGCGTTTGTAGGCAGCTTTATATTAATAAATAAATAAATAACGAAAACAAAAAATTCGAGCCGGCTCGGCCCGCTAAGGCTCGGGCCGAGCCTTTTTTTTGTCGAACTTTACTTGGCTCGGCTCGGTCCAAAAGCCCGCTCGGGCTCGACTCGGCTCGTTGACATAGCTACTTGTTTCACAAACATTGGCTTAAAAAGTCTTCTCATCCAATGAGAACTATCCCACAAATTTCTCCATCAATTCCTATCGATATAACGCCACGCGCCAAATTTATTTTTCATTAAATAAGCTATACAAGTCCATTCGTTCAATAGAATTTACCGTTTTAAATATTAGAACATGTCACTTCAAAATTAGGGGTGAAAATAGGGCTGGACAAAACTTACAAACAGAACTGAGTGAATTAGATCTGAATCGAACCCTTTTTCTTAAGTCAAATACCCACAGGGTGACTTCGGTTTAGTTCTCAATTCTAGATCAAGAATCGAATATTCCTAATTTTTTTTATCTTAAATAAGTCAAATTATTTTATTTTTTCTAAATAAATTTGCTAACTAATTAATTTAATCCAAACCTAAAATATGATTTTTCTATTTCTAATTTTCAACCCAAGTCCAATTAATCAAATTAACCTAAATTTTACACAATTCTCTTATTTTTGCCATAGTGCCGATTCTACCTTTCTGGAGAAATCGAATTGGGAGCATCTATCATCGTAAATTCGCTATCTTCTTCTTCATGTGCTTTTAACAATCAAATCTATGAAGAACTCAAAAAAGAGAGGACCAAAAAATATCACAAAATTGGACTACTTTATTTTGTAAGAGTTAAAATTGAACATGTCATTAATTGAATTAATATAACGTTGTTGTAAATATTAAAAAAATTTAATCAGTGTACAGAACCGAAGGGAATCGAAGGAGAACCAAAGGGAATCGAAGGAGAACCAAACCATACCATATCGAGCCCTATGTGAAAGTGGTTCAATTTGGACAGTTAGTACCATATTTGAACTCAAACTATTTAATGCAATTTTATATTTTTTCAAACCAAGTCAACCCATTTTATTTTTCAAACCAAACCATTATTTGCAATTTAATTCAATTTTAATCCGCAATTTACGTATCGACATTATAGTAATATATTTAAAACAAGTTAACATATAAGTTTAAATATGAACTAATAATGTTAAATTACATTCATAATTGTCTGAAATACGAAATTCAAACAAAAAAGCACATCATATCACGACATAAAAGAATAATATAAAAAGGATTATGGAAGAAACTTATAGATTAAAACGATGAATTTCATTAGGATAAAAAATAAATCCCGATTTTGAGATGTCTCGACCGAAGATTGAAATGGAAACAAGAGAATTTTGTAGAAAAATCTTGATAATTTGTGATATAAGGAGAAATGAGTAATTAGGATATGAGCGGAAGTGGTGAATAAAGAAAGATGTGTGTACTGTCCTAGATATTTTATGTGGTGGCGCAATGGACAATAGAGCTTTCGGGTTGAGTGAAGAAGCACCACCAACCATTCATTTAACCCGTAACATAGTTAAATAGCGACCAAAAAATTAATAATGAGAAAGGATTTATTTTCAACTGTAAATTGGTATTTTTTCTGATAACTATAGATTTTATAATTTAATAAAATTAATTTTTTAATTAAAAATAAAAAATGGTTCGGATCAATTTTGTGCAGTTTTTGAAAATTAAAACCTAAAGCAAACCATTTTGAAACGGTTTGATTCTATTTGAGGAAAAAAAACGTGGGTTCACGTGGATCAGAGTCAAATGTTTCAAACCAACGAGTTCGAATCGATTTATGGTTTCACGATTTTTTTGTACAGCCTATTCAAAATGATACATAAAATGATTGAGCCCTTGCTTGACAACTATTCTTTCAAAATTAGTAAATTTTTAGAGAATGTGTAGTTAAAAAATAGAAAAAAATTTTGACTTTAAATAAAGAATATTTTATTGTGAGAATGTATAATTGAAAATGAGTATGAGAAAAAAAAATGGAACAATTATTGTCAAACAAAGGCTAAAACTACTTTCAGATTCAAATAAAGTATTTGCAATTATCTCATAATTCTTTGAGTAATTTAAAAAAAATGAAATATGGAAGTAATAAAATTTGTAGAATTTGTTATAAATTAAGAGAAGATAAAAGAATAGAAAGAAGTCAATAAATTTGTATATTTTATTAAAAGCATAGGTCTCGTATTTATAGGGTCCAAAATGAGTGTTACATTTAGAATGAAATAACTTTTCTAAACCAAATAAGACTTATCTGTACATCATAATAATACTAAATAATTATCAACACTTATCTCATTATTTTAAAGCACCACATCTTTCATAATTATTTGTGATAATTTATTTTATACACTTATTAGATCATTAAATTAGAGTATTTGTTAATGATTTGGATGAGTTATAACTTAATTTTGTGTTAATTATGTTTGTTAGATTGAACTCAATGTAAATTGGTAGATTTGGAAGAAATGAACGAAAAACATGCGAAAACGAAAGAAATTCAAAATTTGGGGACCAAAGTGTAAACATCCAATAGTTGATTCAGACCACAAAACGGTGATTGAATATCATATAGGATCAATTAGATGTAATTTGAGGTCAACAGAGTGAAATATAGTTGAAATATTTTCACTAATCAATTTTCAACTGAAAAAGTTATGTTTCGAGTTTTTAGCCTCAACTTGAGACTCATTTTTCGGATAGCAAACGTTTGAATTGAAAAATTTACATTCTAGAATAATTTTAGCCCTTTCAGTTAGCTTTCTAAATCACTTTTAGTCATCTTAATTGGATATTGGGAGAAAAAGGTTATGACCAAAATCGAAAACTGCTCAAGGAGACATGACGCAAATCGACGTGCGCACGAGACACAAATTTCATGACCCGAGAGCCATATGGTTCAATGATGTGTGTTGTGGGCATACTTGTGCGTGTGCACATGATATTTTTCAAGATGAATCAACAGTTTTCTTTTGCCATTAAAACACTTTCGAGACCCAAATTAGACGATTTCTTGACCTAAGATTCAACCCTTATAAATAGAAAACAATGGCTGCACATTGAAAAACCCTCTATTGCTTCTTCATACATAATAGTATCATCAAATTCATCAAGAATAAGGGATCAATTGCTATATTTTGAGAGAGATAATCAAATTCTAGCAAAAAATTAAAGGTCAATTACATCAAAATTTTGAAAAATTTAACATTGGATTCGAAGATCAACATCTATTGAATTATTTCATAATACGAGTTATATATTTGTATTATTTTTCTTGTAATTTATATATTAATATTTTAAGTTAGATCCATTTTTTGTATTTGATGAACATATATTAATTATTTCATGGCGTGATTATGACATATTTAATTTATCTTAAAAAAGAAAATTATATATCATAACTTTATCAATTGTCAGAATGCATGAATGAAATAAGATTACAAATCAAGAGTTGAAATGAATGCAATAGGCGGATTCCAAATCTAATATAATAATCCATAATTTGATACAAACCCTAATTTTACAGTTTTATTAGATTAATTTAGAATAATTACAAAATCAAACACTCTTTTGTTTACATAATTCGAATTCTATACAAAATTAGTAAACTTAAATTGAATTTATTCATTATTAGATGATACACTCAACTCATCAATTCTATTACTTGTCAACGATCCCGTATATTTGCGGGTTTCACACGAACAAATTTTTAGCGCCGCTGGATAGGAATAAAGTATATAATTTGAATTCATTAGTTATATAGCATTCAAAATTTTGTTTTAGGCTATTAATTACACATATAATCTCTTTTGTTTATTTTTTGATAGTTTACGCAAGATTCTAAAGAAATCGAACTCCTACCATTAGATCCCGAAATCGAAAGAACTTTCAAACAACAAAGAAAAGAATAGAGAGAATTAAGAGACATGGCAAAAAATCAAAATCAAGTTCAATTAACACTAGATGCACCAGAACAACCACATCAGCTAGAGCAGGTTTTAGGGATTATTTAAATCTCATACCTGTTTCTATATAACCGACTATTATTTGTCCTCCTTTACGGCGGTCAACTTCCACATTTCATCAACTTATTTCAAAATCATTAAAACATCATATTCTCGAGAAAACCAACAGAAAATCCTCATTAACACATACAAGCTTTCTTGATGCTTTGCGAGGTAATCAGTCATGAAGGTGTGTCAGCTAATGCTTTTCGAATGCGCCCATCCCTCATATTTTAAAGGAAAACGCATCATTTTGTGGAATGATATAGTACAAAATTCACCTTGAAATTCTTCCCACCTTCTCGAGTTCATCAGATCATAAATAAATCCACTACATTCAAGCAAAAAGACATCGAGAGCTATCCAAAAGCGTGGAAATAATTCAAAGATTACTTCAGAAAGTGTCCCAATATGGACATTCCAAAAAATGCTAAGGTCTACATCTTCTATTCAGGACTGCATCCTGAATAACGTAACATGATCGATGCTTCAGCAAGATGATCAATCGTGGACATTCCCTTAGACAACGCTTTAGATCTCTTTGAGAAAATAATAGAAAATCAGACTATATGGCTAAGAGAAATGAAATTTAAAGGAAAAATAGTAGGTATTCACAACATTGATGCAGTTACATCATTGGTAGCCCAGATGGACGTACTAGCAAAGAAATTGGACAACCTCACTCAAAATGTGAGCATGATGCACCAATCGCACCAGTCTGCGGGGTTAATCATAGAACTACAAGTTCTCCACTAGCGTTCGCGCATGCGTATCAAAATCAGGAGGTCAGTTATGCACATAACTCACAGAGGCAGTAGAACAATTCTTACTCCAACACCTATAATCCGGGTTGAAGCAAGCATCCTAACTTCTCATGCGTTATTAATCAGGGTCGAGGATGTCAAATTCAGGGCAACCAACCAGGATTTCAACAACAAGAAGAGAAGAGGTCATTGTTGGAAGAATTGGTGGCTAAGTTCTTTACCAAAAGTGAGACTAAATTTTAGAATCAATAGGCTATTTTTCAGAACTAGAAGGCTGCAATTAAAAATATAGAAAATGGGATAGGGAAAATAACAACTACATTGGCCAATAGAATACAGGGTACCTTGCCAAACAACACAGAAAAGAACCCACATGAAAAGTATTAGCAATGGAAGCTATGAATTATGCAATTATTGAGATAGTAGAAATTAAGCATACAGCCCATGTTCGAGCATATATGCCGCCTATTCCATTCCCTCAAAGACTAACAGAAGCCAAAAGAGGAACAAGTCTATGCCGTTTCAACAAGAAGTGGAGTTCAGTTGTCACAAATTATTGTGAAAAAGAAAGGGATATAGGAGAATCAAGTACCTACCACGGGCAAGGATCAAGTGGTTCAACTTGAAGAACCATAAAAAATTAATCAAGAAAAATAGTTAGATAGTCCACAAATTAAGACAATAATTTCCGCCAATAAAAATACACCTTCACTCTCATTCCCTTAAATGTTATAAAACAATAAGCTGGACAAATAATTCAAGAAGTTCTTAATGCTCTCAGACAACTTCACATCAGCATTCATTTCATTTAAGTCATTCTACAAATTCCAAATTATGTTAAGTTTTTTAATGAGATGTTGACCAAGAAGAAAAAATTGCCTGTAGATGAAATAGTAGCATTGATTGAAGAGTGTAACACAATCATAAAGCAGATGCTCTCTTCTACACTAAAACATACAGTAAGTTTCATTATACCTTGCTCTATAGGAAATTCACATAATTGAAATGCTTTAATTGATTTTCGAGCAAGCATTAATCTAATTTCACTATCTATCTACAAAAAATTAAAATTGAATGATCTAAAATCAACATCAATAATCCTATAATTAGCTGATAGGACAATCATGCATCCTTATGGAATGGTAGATGATATGCTCATCAAAGTGAAAGTCTTTCTAGCTGATTTCATTATCCTTGATATAGATGTTCAACATATACTGTTAATTTTGAGGAGACCATTTCTAACAACTATACGAGCATTAATGAATTTTGAAAAATGTAAGCTAATGTTAAGGGTGGAAGAAAAACAACAAAACTTCATAATGAATGCTCCACTCAAACAACCACTTGACATTGAGGAATGTCGAATGATAGATCATTGGGGAATTAATAAGACCATGAATGAAGAATGTGAAATTGTTAGGTGGGACAACAATGGAAATCTTAAAATCTAGAGGCTTAAAGATGACTTAAGAAACAATTATCAGTGCAGTTGATGCAAGGCTGAAAACTCTCGTTTCAAGCCACCATAAAAAGCCAAAATATCAAAGTCAAGCTAAAGACTATAAACAAGTGCTTATTAGGAGGTAACTCAATTTTCTTCTCTTTTATTTATTTTGCTTTCTAGAATATAGAATTAGTAGTTTTTTATTCTTTTTGGTAGTATAGGGTATCTTCATTCTCGTATTTTCCTTTAAGGTGTATATGAGCTTATTATAAATTGTTCCATATTATGATTGATTTTTTACTATTTTGAAAGTACATGACACCTGAATATGCTAAACAAGGAAAAAGATATAGCAAGGAGACAAATTTTATGCAAGTCCATCAACCACCTTCAAATATATATATCAAGGGAATATTTAATTTCTTTCTTTGCCTTAATTTTTATATATTGTTTATTATATTTTTAGACATTGAGGACAATGCCTACTATAAGTTTGGGGTGAAAAAATATTGAGTTTTATTGGTTTGTGTGCTTTTTTGAGTGCCAAAAAAATTTCAAAAAAATCTAAAAGTTTAAAAAAAATTATTATTTTCAGCTTAATTATTGCTTTTATACATTTGTGTGGATTCAATAATTTTGCCTACTATGATGTATATATTTCAAATCATGTATTAGATTATAAATTGTGAAAAAGTTACATATTAAGTTGATTTTTGCTTATTCATGTGAAATTTGATATTTTTGCACACAAGATTTATGTTTTACATCATGAAAGAATAATTTGATTCAAAATTTGAATATATAGAAAAAAAATTAATTAGTTGACCTTAGATGATATATCCAAATAACTACTAAATTATAAATCTTTAAACCAATTTTATGATAGTTTGGGGGTCATTGAACTGTTGCAAGGATACATTGAGATATATGTGGATTTCATAAGTGCTAAATTTTGTGTGGATTATTTAAGGTCAATAAGATGAATATTAGGTGAAAATGTTAAGTTAGATGTTGATTTTTGAGAATAGATGTTTAATAAAGGACATTGTACTAATCATTGTATGAAAAGAGAGAGAGAGAAGAAAATATATTATCTTATTGTAAAACTTCTATTTGTAGCTTTTGTGACTCAAGTAATTAAGTTTGCAAGGGTATCTAAAACTTGGTACCCTATAGTCACATGACTTGGGAGTCATCGGCTAAAACCTTGCTACAATGGTTATTTAAAAAACTTAATGGAAAGAAGTCCGCACACAAGATGGAAAAAATGAAAAGAGAAAAAAATATTATTACATACTTTGATTAAGCCACAAATACTTATTTGAGAACATTTAAACCTTCGACAGTGGATTATTAACTTAGTTGATTCTTGGAGGTTGAAGCAATCAAAAATAAGGAGGATCTGCATTTGTTGATGTGTTGAGCTGCAATTAGTAAGATCTAATCAAATGACAGAGGGTGAGGATTAGTATATAAATTCAACTTTAAATCACACCTTGGGAAAAAGAGTGAAAATAATAAGATTGAGGGTGTGAATCTTACGAATGAAGAAAGAAAATATTTGATTATAGTAGGTCGATAATCGAATCAACTTATGAATTTTTGAGGTTTTAAATGAATTTTCACAAATACATCGATATTAAATAAGTAGGAATTAATTTTAGCATTGTGAATTTGTAGCAATTCATAGTTTTATTAAATATATTCCAATTTTGAGACCAAAGACAAATTATCTAACCATGTGTGTTTAAATGTTTTGTTTAAGTTATGTTATATTTTTGTTAGAGGACAAACAAATATTCCAGTTTTGGGTGTTTCATAAATATATTTTGTATATTTATTTATGCCATTAAATTATAGTATTTATTAGTGATTTGGATGAGTTATAGCTTCATTTTATGTTAATTATGTTTGTTAGATTAAACTCAATGCAAATTGGTGGATTTGGAAGAAATGAACGAAAAATATGCGAAAGCAAAAGAAACCCAAAGTTTGGGGGGATCAAAGTGTAAACATTCAATAGTTGATTCGATCACAAAATGATGATTGAAGATCATATAAGATCAATTGGATGCAATTGGAGGTCAACGGAGAGAAATATAGTTGAAATATAATCACTAATCAATTTTCAGCTGAAGAAGTTATGCTCCGGGTTTTTAACCTCAACTTGAAACCCATTTTTCTGATAGCAAATGTTCGAATTGGAAAGTTTGAATTGCTAAAATAATTGTAGCCTTTTGAGTTAGCTTTCTAACTCAATTTGAATCATCTTAATCGGATATTGGAAAAAACAGTTATGACCAAAATACCGAAAATTGCTCTGGGAGATGAGACGAAAGTCGGCGCTCGTGCGAGACACAAATTTCATGACCCGAGAGCTATATGGTTCATTGGGACGCCCGGTGGGCATACCTGTGCATGTTCACAGGCTATTTTTGCAGATGAATTAACCGTTTCCTTTTGCAATTAAAACTTTTTTGGGACCCAAATTGGACGATTTCTTGACCTAAAATTCAACCCTTATAAATATAGAACAAGAGCTACACATTGAAAACTCTTTCTTACCTCTTCATATACAATAATATCATCAAATTCATCAAGAACAATGAGTCAATTGCTATATTTTGAGAGAGAATATCAAACCCTAGTAAGGAATTGAAAATCAATTGCATCAAAATTATGAAGAATTCAACCTTGGACTTGAACATCTATTGAATTATTTTATATCCGAGTGATAATTTTATATTATTTTTCTTGTAATTTATATATTAATATGTTAGGCTAGATTCATTTTATATTGGATGAATATGAACCCTGTTTGTTATTTATTTCTAATTCAAAACTAGTAGTTTAGTATTTTTTGCATTTCTTAATTAATTTTACATACACATTGTATTATTTAATTGAATGGACACCAATTAGATAATTAGTTACTTGTTGCAATGTTGGAAGATTCATAATAAGTTTAGAACGCAGCAAAATGTGCAATAGATGTTAGGAATAACATTTATTACGTGTGTAACCTTATAGATAATATAAACTTTAAAGCATTCTAATCATTTGAATTCGGGGCTAGGAATAGATTCGGGCGTGGTTAGAATAAATTTAATTTATTTTGGGAAAGAAAATTATATATCATAGTTTTATAGATTGTCAGGACCCATGAACGAAACTAGATTACAAATCAAGAATTGAAATAGATGCAATATGCGGATTCGAAATTCAATAAAATAATCCATAATTTGATACAAACCCCAATTTTACAGTTTTATTAAATTAATTTAGAATAATTACAAAATCAAACTCTTTTTTTTTTTTTTATATAATCCAAATTTCATACAAAACTAGTAAATTTAAATTGAATTTATTCCATATCGGATGATACTCTCAATTCATCAATTATATTACTTGTCAACGATTTTGTACGCTTGCGATTTTCGCACAAACAATTTGCACAATAATTATCTCAGTGAAATATTGTTTGGAAAAAAAATCTAATAGGGCAAAAATACCAACAAATGAAAAAAGGGTACAAATAATTTGGAATAATAAAAAGCTGCCTTGTTAAAATCATGTTAAGAAAATTCAAGGGGATAAAACTTGATTGAAGGAAAAATAAATGAAAATTCTTGTATCAATTGATCTATGTCTTGTACGTCAATATCTTTAATATTGTAATTTTTGGTAAAGTATGTTTCACGTTGATAAGTTTTCAAAAAATATCGTCTTCATGCGAGATATTTATTAACTTTGGATAATTGTAGTAACATGATGATTCAGAAAATAACTCTTATTGATTTCTTTTTGAGTTTCATACATATAAGAGTATACTTTTTTAGATATGTTAAGGACATCATTACATAAAGAATATGCCTCGTTAAAACCTTATTAGGAAAAATTCTGTATGAAAAGTCCTAATGAAGGAAAAAGAGACCATTATTCCTTTGAATACGCTATAAAAGTTATCTCATTAAAAATCTTGTCAGAAAAATTCAATAGAACAAAATCTTGGTCAAGGAAAAAATACAATGAGTATTTACTCCCCCTCGTGATAATATCACTTAATTATGCTTCATGTATAGTAAATTCTTCCTGGATAGTATCAAAATAATACAAGATAAATATTCAAAATAACATTTATTAAATGCATATTAAATTTCATGCATTTCACGCTAATGAAATAAAGACTTGTGATTATATTCAACATGTGATAATATATTTATTTACTCAAGTTTTCGCAAAATTCATTATGTCAAGAGTCGTACATTTCATATTACGACTTTATTTTTTCAATTTTCATTTCACATAAGTATACACATTTATGTGTTTGGACTATAGTTCCAGAAATTTCAAGTTTCTCTAGTAAATTTAATTTTAATTTGATCGCGGTATTTTATTTGGCCAATTATTACTTCGATCGATATGTTTAATTTATTTTGATTCCTCGCTATTTATAATATGATGAAATACATCATCTGTAAAAATGTTGTCGACAACTTTTTTTTAATTCTATTTCTTTTCCCATAATGACGCGACTTATTGAAATATCACAATTTTCATTATTTCAGTGGTTTTAAAAGTTCTTATATTTAAATACTTATCAAGAGTATATGCCTCTTTAATATGATCATCTTTGCTAATTGCTCTATTTTCGTTTGGAGATTTTTATATTAAAATCGAATATTATCATGCTTCAGGCGTGCCGTCAAATATCATATTAACTAATTGTTCTCTAGAACGTTAATTCGAGTTGGGAGCATTTAAAGTTGATGTTTGAGATATTATGATCTCCTTGGCTAGTAAATCATTTAAGTGGACTATCTTTCGAACTTTTGGTTCGAATGATCTTTTACGAGAATTTAGATGATGATGTATTAGTACATTATTTTCAATTTCTTAATTCCTCCCTCTAATGCTGAGAGAATTATCCAATTAAATTGATAATCAATAAATTGTGCTATTAAATATTACCCATTTGAGATAAGGGTCGAACGTATTTCTTCTCAACATTCTTTACTTTTCATCTCAGTACAATATGTTAGATTAATTGTACATATATTACATTATTAAATAATTAGATGAAGAAATCATGCTCTAACCATAAGCCAATTACAATATGGAGAATTTGATGTTGGTATGATGCATATAACAATTTCTAAATAGAAATGAAAAGTATTATGTTCTCAATTAAATTAATAAGAAGCGTTTAACAAGTAATAGTGCTAAACCATTTATCGACATCTCAACTAACACTCATTAAAATGTTGAGATTTATGTCCATTAGCATTAACAAGACACATATCTTGATTGTATAATTTGAAAATTATGCGCACAATTTAAAATTTGAGTAATAATTTAGCAAATTTCAGATTTCAAACACCATACAATCATCTAATATATAATCAAGTTTATTAAATATAAATAATATCTAGATAGTCAACGTGAAGGATGATATGATCCCATATATCACCCTAATTAATTTTCAAAAAATATAGAAAATTCAATCATTATTTTAGCCAGTGATGCTTAATGATTAATTATCGATAAGGATAACATATTATATATGAATTTATTGGATCGAAGAATTTTTTAATTCTTTATTGAATGTCCATTTGAAATTTTAATTTCGCATTATTATTAATCCATGATGATCCAACTGATCATGCCAAACAATAAAATCAAATTGAACTTCTGATTCAATATAGTATTTGTTTCAATTGTATAACACATTTTAGAAACTCAACATATTTCTCTTTAATTTAGTAGAGAAACAATTACTATCAATAATAAAATTTTATTCTCCCACATGACGCAGTATTGACTCTTCTACAATATCAAAATAATATTCTTCTAAAATATTAATTATAATGCTATACTACTTGAGAAGTAACAACAAATAATTTATAATGGACAGATCTACAATTAATATTATTCTAAAATATTAATTATAATATTGTGATACTTCAATAAAAATATTGTTATACACTATGAATTAAAATTTGCACAACAAAAATGTATACATTAATAATTTTCATGCATAGATATTTTGCATAATCATAACATTAGAACTTGGCACACAACAATGGTCAGCGACTGTTGGACTATTCAAATAATAATGGTCACATAAAAAAAATATCATATCATTTCAAACATAACATGTACTGAAAAAGAATTGATGGAACCATCATTGAATTTTGATGTTTGTACAGAAGAAATCCATTAGAAGGAATGACCAATATGACGTAGTGGAAAAAGATTGATAAAAAAGTGACTGTATTTAAACTGATAAATAATAAAGTGTTATGTGGCAATATGTAAACATTTATGTCAATCTTGATGTAAATATAATGAAATCCAACATTATTTATACTATTGATTGAAACATTTGAATCTTGGAGAATCTTCATTACAGACATGCATAGTAAAAGGTAAAACACAATCACTATGAAAAAAAGCATGATTTTGATGCAAGTTGGATTTCGGTGATGTGCAAAGAAGACAATTTTTACGTAATATGCTTACACAACAATTTTCCGGTGATATGAGCTCCCACGTGAATGAAATACATTATTCTAAACTAGATAAGATTTATCTATATTTCGTGATAATACTAAATAATTATTAATAATTATCTCATTATTTTAATGAACAACATCGTGACCTTTTCTTTTTCACAATAAATTCACTGTATTCTTGAAAACTACTTAAAAATTTTAAAAATGTTTTCCCACTTTAAAGATACTTATTTTTATTTGATTTAGATAGGAGCATTTATTAAATTAAACAAATATCATTGTAATTTTTTGTAAATAAAATTATGAAACATAATTATTTCTTGAAAGATTTAAGTAGCTTTTTTTTTTCCCCTCTTTTTGCAATACGATTAAGAATAACTCATTTCTTAAGAAATAATCAATGACCGTTTGGAATTTAATAAAAATCATTTGAAAAGAAAAAAAGGCATTAAGCTCATCTTTGATAATGATTAAAATCAGATTTTTAATAGATTTTAATAAATGTTGATAAAATATGTGTCTAAGAAATTATGAATTTTATAAGATATGTTACTATACCTAATTGTTAAATTTTATCTAGATTAAAATGTAAATTTTAATTCCAATCAAATATGAAGTAATTGAAGTTTAAATAATTTGTAAATTGATCTGATATAATATGATAAAATTATTAACAAAATATGACGTCATACATCTCAAGGCGACACGCGCGCTTCACTAATAAGTAATAACTAGGGGCACTCCTTTAACAAGAAGCAAAGAGTCGTACTGATTCTCTACCACTGACTCGGCAAGCAAAGAATTACGGATTCTCTACCACTGACTCGGCAAGCAAAGAATCGTACTGATTATCTACCACTGACTCGGCAGATCACCGCCGAGTCAAACTCAGTCCCGACCTTTAACTCAGCCACTATATTATATATACTGCGTTATACATCATCTCTCACGGTAAAACAGCTTCTTTATCTCCCCTAAAAATCTAGGTTCCCTTTCCAGAAGATGGGTCTCTCAATTGTTCAAGTATTTTTCGTTTCCGCTATTATTTTTTTCAACTTTTTTTTTTGTCGATTTGTTATTTATTTTTGGCTTTAATTTGGGAACTCATTAGGGGTTTACGAAGTCGTTGGCGATGACTGTGCTATCGGAGATCGGCGACAAGACTTTTTTCGCAGCTGCTGTGAGTTTAGATTTGATTTTTAATGTAAAAAATGCTATTTTGTTCGATTTTTAAGTGATATTATGGTTTATCTGGTTTTGATTTTTGATTTGATTTAATTTTATTAATGAGCTGAGTTTGATTGTTGCATTTTGATTATAAACTGATCTTTTCACTTCCTTTTTATGGGTATTATTGCTTTCTTTGTTTATAATCTACTCGCATGCTAATTATATATAGAAATTTTGAGGTGAAGTATATTGGAATTAGATTTATTTATTTTTTCAATTATTACGAGGTTAAGAAATTGGATTCTCTTATCAGAAATTTATCCTGTTTTTTGTTTTCATTGGAAGTAGATAAAATCAGCTACTCCGAAATCAAAATACTTGAAGAATCTTTCTCTCTTTGTATTTTCTTTGTACGGTTTTAAAATTGGGATTGAATAAGGTTGATGAGTTACTTTATTTTATTGAAAGATACCTTTTGATCTTCTTTCTGTCATGTAGTGTTGGTGAAAAAAGGATCTCTCTCTCTCTCCCCCCGCCCC
>CAIGRB010037608.1:11360-35905 GCA_903798255.1 Fraxinus quadrangulata
TTTTAATATATTTAATTAATAAAATATATTTAACTAATTAACTAAATACCTGATTTTTGCACTTTTAAAAGTTAATATCTAATTTTTACAATTGTAAAAGTTAATACCTAATTTATGAAATTTTCCCAATTTTGAATATGTCCCCCATCTGCATCCCCATTCCCTACTGACGTCCCCCATATATAGAAAGCAATTTAAGTCTTGTGTTGTAATAAGAGTTTAGGCCTATAAAGCCTCCAATTGTATGTTTGTTTGTCATAGGCTCAGCACACTTCTGTTTGTATATTTTATATTATTTTATTTTGTTGGGATTTTCCTTTTCGAATAACAATTCTAGAAATATTATATCTTCTATAAATATAAAAATACTATTTATTATGATATAAATCAAAAAACCTACTTTCACATTGAAATGAATGCACATGTGATACATTGCAATTTTGCAAATCTGAGATTCGTATTAATTCATGTTATAGAAAATATGATTTTCTTGCTGGTTTCTGAATATTACATATAATAGCAATGTAATGTTAATTCTGTGATGTATTCATACTGCATGAACCAATATGCAGTAACAACTTTGATTACAGGACATTTAAAAAATAATAAATACGACAGTGATTGATTTTGGAAAAATAAAACAATAAGCATTTGTTTGATACAATTTATTTGAAAATCATTTTTCTTCAAATACATTTTCAGTCAAATATTCTTCTAAAAAAATAATTTTACACTTGAATCCATAGAATTTTTCTACTTTTTAAGTATACATTCTCCAAAAAATAATTCTTACTTTTGTATTTTTACTTTAATTTTTTAAGTTACAATGTGGTTTGTGATGTATCATTACAAAGAAATGGACTCCACCGATCAAAGGTTTAACAACCAATCAAAAGTGGTTACTATAAACACTATAATCGAGCAAAAACTGGTTGGGGGAAGGTTTTGATATGTTAAAATTGAACTTATTTCTTTATACTCTTTTGGGACCATACATTGGGTTGGTCACTAAAGATTAGGATTGGATAAGAGCCACATTTCCCCCGCGTAGGAGTCAGCTACAACCACCAAGTTATTGTCTCTGAAAGTACTTTTCAGCAACCAACCTTAAGTTTGTCGTTGAAATGCATGGCAGGGATAAATCCCTTTTATTCTTTCGCGTCGTTTTGGATGTTTCAGTGAGCAAGGAAATTTAGTTTTCCACCAGCGACCATCGTGTGGTCGTTGTATGTGTTCTTTAGCAACCAATCTTCAGTTTGTCACTGAATTGCATTGCAGGGATAACTCCCATGGTTTTTTATTTTTTTGGCGTCGTTTTGGATCTTTCAGTGACCAAGGAAATTGGTCGTTATATAGGAGGCCCCACCAGCAAACATTGTACGTTTGATGTAAATATTTTTTAACAGCCAACCTATAGTTGGTCGCTGAAACACATGATAGGGTAAATCCTACGTATTTTTTCGTGTGGTTTTGGGTTATTCAACGATCAGGAAAATTTGGTAGCTAAATAGGAGGCATCACCAGCCACCATAGTACGGTTATTGAAGTATTTTTCAGCAACCAACAAAGCACTTAACTGGGTAAATCCCTTGTATTTTTTCCCGTGGTTTTGGATTTTCCAGGGACTAGGCAAATTTGGTTGATGTAAGTATATTTTAGCAACCAACCTTAAGTTGATCGTTGAAATGCATGACTGGGTAAATCTCACGTATTTTTTTGTTTGGTTTTGGATTTAGTGGCGACCAATGGAATTGGTTGCTGTATAGGAGGCACCACCAACTACCATAGTATGGTTGTATGTATTTTTTAGGAACCACCGAAGCACATGACACGGTAAATCTCGCATATTTTTTTTAGTGGTTTGAGTTTTTCAACGACTAGAGAAATTTTGTCACTAAATAGGAAGTCCCACTAGCGACCATTGTGTGGTCGCTGTAAGTATTTTTCAACAACCAACATTCAATTGGTCGTTGAAATGAATAATTTTTGTCGTGTGGTTTTGGATTTATTTGTGATTGATGGAATTTGGTTGCTAAATAGGAGGCACCACCAATGAGTACAGTATGATTGCTGTAAGATTTTTTAGCCACGTTGAAACACGTGGTAGGGTAAATTCTACGTATTTTTTCTCGTGGTTTTGGATTTCTCAGCGACTAGGGGAATTTAGGTCACTAAATAGGAGGCACCACCCACAAACATTGTGTGGTCGCTTTTCTGATGTTTCAGAAACCAAGCTTCGTTTGGTCGCCGAAACACTTGTCTTTGATGATAATGCTTTCTAGTGAAATTTTTTATTTTGGTGTATTTTTTTCATAGTATTAATGAGCGATGAAAACTTGGTTCCTGATTGTATGTTTTAGTAATCAACTTTGACTTGGTTGCTGAAACATTTTCCATAGAGTTTTTGTTAACAATTGGGCTGCCTCACTATACTTGGCCTGTATGGCGGTTTGTGCGTTTAGTCTCTTTAAGTGGTTGGATATCTACCATACTTGTGGCTTCACTCCTACCCTTGAATGATGACTGTTCATATGGTTATTTGACTTCATCCTTGGCTCCCTGATTCGAGATGCTTCCATTCTTGGGTCTCTTGGTTTTCCATTTTCTCTATGAGTGAAAGTCTAGGGTTTTCTCTTCTGTAAATCGTAATCGATCTGAGTGATTCTTCAATCCTTTCTTTGTGAATATCTGTGTAGTGAGTACAGTTTTTAGGGGTTGATTATTGTGCGATTACGGTTTTATTTGAGGCTATATCGAACTTGAAGAAACCTTTGATTTCTTCATACATTTGTATTGATTCTAGCTCTATTTTAGTGGATCTAGAGCTATATCCCTTTGTAGATGCTCAACGAGTGAATAGGTCATTGAGACTAAACATCCGAACTCTTCGGACTGAAAAATCTTGTGTTCTGTTTCATTTTATGATTCTGCAATTTTATTTGGTGTATGAGAACTTCAATCCTTAGTTATTTTTGAAAATTGTTCGAATAATTATACTTTGTGTGTTGTATAATTGCAATTTGTGGATTAATATGTCATCATGTCTACTGCACATAAGTTTGATCTTGAAACATGAAATGAGACTGAAGACTTCAGTATCTGTCGCCAAAAAATGAGGGCTCTTTTACTTCAACAGAGGTGTGTTGCCGCCCTTGATGGTCAATGGGTTATAGAAACTAGTGCCTATAGAAGACAAGAACTAGATGATATTGCATGGAGTTTAATTTTCTTACACTTATCTGATAATGTGATTAGAAAAGTTGGTGAGACTACCTCTGCACACGCATTATGGACTAAGTTAGAAGCACTTTATCTGACCAATACCATGCCTAACAAATGCTATCTCTTAATGCAGTTTTATAACTTTAGGTTTCATCCCTCCTCTGATTTGGAAGAAAATCTTGACAGATTCACAAAACTAATTTTAAACTTAGCAAATTATGATGAAAATTTTTCTGATGACCAACAAAATATTGTTCTATTAAACTCTCTTATTGATAAATATAAGGATATCAGATCTGGCTTAGAACATGGGGGGCAAGATCTTACAATTGATATAATAACATCAGCCCTAAGAAATAAAGATCTTGAGCTGAAAGTTGAGTCAAAAGACTCTAAATATGGAGAAGGGTTGCATATAAAGGAGAAATGAAATCCTAATAAGAAACAACCCACTTATAATTTCAATCCCCATAAGAAAGGAAAACCTCAAAATTTTAGATTCAAAGAGAAGAATAAAAGTAATGGGAAATCTAAGAACCAAATCAGAAAATGCTACTATTGTGGTAAAATATGTCATATGATAAAAAATTATTTTAAGAAAGTCTCAGATATGAAAGATAGAAACAATTATGATGGTTATGCAACTTTCGTCTGCAAGAATGAACCTAATATTCAAGGAGTTGTTCTTGTGAGTACCTCTAGAAGAGACCAAAAGGAATGGGTCCTTGACTTTGGCTATACTTTTCACATATGTCCTACTAAAGAAAGTTTTTCTAAATTTGTTGACCTCAATGGAGGACAAATCGAAATGGGAAATGACATGAGTTGTCAAATAAAGGGAATTGAAAAAATCAAGCTATTGTTAAATAACTATATTCTTGAACTTGATAAAACCAAATATGTACCCGAGCTTAAGAGAAATCTAATTTCTTTGGGACAATTAGATGACAGGTACAATATCATCATTTATAAAGGCTTGCTGAGACTTAAACAAGGCAATAAAACTGCTATCTCCTTTCTGAAATTAAATGGGACATATATTGTTTCTACTGAATCTGTGATTAACCATTGGTCTACAGCTTTAAACTGTGAATCTAACAAGTCTTTAATTTGGCATAAAAGTATTTCAGAAAAAAGGACTAACTATTTTGAATAATCTTGGTTGTTTTGGTAATGATAATATAAAAAAATTGGTTTTTTGTGAAAATTATATTTTTGGAAAATAGAAAAGACTACCTTTCAAAACTGGAACCCATAAATCCACTTTTATCTTGGACTATTTACATGCTGACTTATGGGGTCCAATATATGTAAAATACTCTAAGTGGATTTATGTTCTATGTATTTATAGTAGATGATTTTTCAAGGAAAGTATTAACTTTTCTTTTAAAACATAAATATGATACTTTTAAAATTTTCAAACAATGGAAACTTATGATTGAAAACCAAACCTACAAGAAAATCAAAACATTAAGGACTGATAATGGACTTGAGTTTTATAATTCAGAATTTGATTCATTTTGTAAAGAATCGAAAATTTTAAGACACAGAACTGTAATATACACTCCTCAACAAAATGGAGTTGTTGAGAGAATGAATAGATACCTTTTGGAAAAGGTAAAGTGTATATTGTACAGTTTTGGTCTTCCTAAGTTTTTTTGGGGAAAAGCCTAAAAACAACAACTTCTCTAATAAATAGAAGTTCTTCTAGTGTCATTGATTTTCAAATCTCTGAAAAACTGTGGTCTGGAACAATATCTGATTACAACAGACTCAAAGCTTTTGGCTACACTGCTTATTCACATCAAAGTGAAGGTAAGTTTGAACCCAAATCTATAAAATATATTTTTCTGGGGTATGGAGAGGATGTTAATGGGTATAGACTCTGGGTCAAATGTCAAAAATGTTTATAAAGCGATTGTCAGTCGAAATGTCATATTTAATGAAAATGATATGCCTTGTAATGAATCATTTGATCCTAAAACTACTGGAACTGCAGCTATTAAAGAAACTGTCCTGGAAAATCAGATTGAAAATGTTGTTAATCAAGATGATTTTATTGAGGTGGAGTCTACTCAAACTGAACCATATCCTGAGCAAACTGAATCTGAGAATGAAAATGAATCCTCTAATATTACACTTAGTGATTATCAACTAACTAGAGACAGAGAAATGAGAGAAATAAGACCCTCCACCAGATTCAATAATGATGATTTGTTACCTTATTTTCTGCTCTTGACTTCATGAATTCAAAACTTGTTTCCTTTAATGATGTTATTAAATGTTCTTATTCAAAACTATGGAAAGAGGCTATGAATGAAGAAATGGACTCTCTTATTAAGAATGAGACTTTGGTCTTGGTTGACAGACCTAAGAATCAAAATGTTGTTGATTGTAAGTGGATTTTTAAAATCAAACAATGAGATTCCAATTCTGAAAGTAAAAAGTATAAAGTCAAATTAGTGGCTAAGAGGTTTACTCAAAAGGAAAAAATGGACTATAATGAAATATTCTCTCCTGTGGCTAAATATACTTCTATCAGAATTTTATTAGCTCTCACTGCTCATTTTAATTGAAAATTGGATCAACTTGATGTCAAAAAAGCTTTTCTAAATGGAGACCTTGATGAGACTATATATATGAATCAACCTTTGAGATTTGAAGTCAAATTCAAAACATAAAAGGTTTGTCTGTTGAAGAAATCACTCTATGGCTGAAACAAGCCCCCAGGCAATGGTATATCAAATTTAACTCTTATGTGCAGAAATTGGATTTTGTAAGAAGCAATTATGATTCCTATTTCTTCTTCAAAGGCTCAGGTGGACTTGAATTTATTTATTTGCTCTTATATGTGGATGATATGCTACTTGATTGTCATGATAGATCTAAAATTGATTTTATCAAATCTAAATTGAAATCTGAATTTGAAATGAAAGATTTGAGACAGGTTAAAAGGATTCTTGAAATGGAAATAGAAAGGGATAGTGATAATTGCATTTTGATGTTAAAACAAAGCACTTATGTGAAGAAAATTCTTGAAAAGTTTTCTATGCTTGAGTGTAAACCTGTTTGATTACTTATTGCTAATCGTTCTTAATTGACTAGTGAACAATCACCTAAAACAGAAGATGAATTTAGAAGAATGAAAAATGTTCTTTATCCAAACACAGTAGGTCTAATAAGGTATCTTATGGTATGCACTAGACCTGACTTAGCACATGAAATTAGTATTTTATACAGTTTTATAGCCAATCCAGGTAAAACACACTGGTTGGCTATAAAATGGATGTTAAGATACCTTAAAGGCTTTTCTGATTTAGGTTTAGAATTTAAAAGAAGTAATGAAGGGATAAAATTAAAAGGTTACATTGATTCTGATTTTGCTAGTGACTTAGATAAAAGAAGATTCACATCTTCATATATTTTCACTTTGTGTGATGACTGCATTAGTTGGAAGTCACCATTACAAAAATTAGCTGTCTTGTCCTCAACTAAAGCTGAATATATTGCTGCATATGATTCTATTAAAGAAAGTACTTGGTTAAGAGGTTTGTTAAATGAAATTGATTTGGTGAATGATTCTGTTAGGATTTGTAATGATAATTAGAGTGCCATTCATTTAAGTAAAAATATTGTTTATCATGATAGAATTAAACATATAGATATTAAGTTTCATTTTGTGAGAAACATGACAGATTGATCAATTTGGTTAAAATTCCTACAGAATTTAATCCTTCAGATCTGGGGACTAAGGTATTACATTTGAATAAATTTAGAAATTGCTTGAAGATTCTGAATATCAATCAATCATTGTGATAATTTGAACTTCAAGTACTATTATTTTGAAAATATTTGAACTAATTTTTGTTTTTTGTTTTTCAGGCTTTTTTGGAGCAAATGAAGTAATGTAAATATAGTTTTCTAGATCCATTAAGGCCAACGAATAGTTCAGCGAGGTGGAAATTGTTAACAATTGGGCTACCTCACTATACTTGGCCTGTTGGGTCGTCTGTGCGTTTGGGCTCTTACTTGAGTGGAATGGGTTGGCCTCTTTAAGTGGTTGGATATCTACCGTACATGTGGCTTCACTCCTACCCTTGGATGATGACTGTTCATATGCATATTTGACTTGGTCCTTGGCTCCCTGATTCGAGATGCTTCCATTCTTGGGTTTCTTGGTTTTCCCTTTTCTCTATGAGTGAAAGTCTAGAGTTTTCTCTTCTGTAAATCGTAATCGATCTAAGTGATTCTTCAATCATTTCTTTGTGAATATGTGTGTAGAGTGTATAATTTTTAGGGGTTGATTATTGTGAGATTACGATTGTATTTGAGGCTATATCGAACTTGAAAAAACTTTTGGTTTCTTCATACATGTGTACTGATTCTTGTTCTATTTTAGTGGATCGAAAGCTATATTCCTTTGTGGATGTTCAACGGGTGAGTAGGTCATTGAGATTGAACATCCGGACCCTTCGGGGTGAAAAATCTTTTTTTTTGTTTCATTTTATGTTTTTACAATTTTATTTGCTGTTTGAGAATTTCGATCATTAGTTATTGTGAATTTGGGACCTTACAGTTTTAAATGAGTTAATAAATGATGGCCAAGAAAAGGTAAATTGATTTCAAATCTCATACAAAAAGTTTCGACTTTATTTTTCACGGTATGAGACAACAGGTAGCATGGGTCGATTTTGGGCCCAATCTGACTTCAAAGCCGACCTAGATGATTTGGGTTAGATGCAATCCAAATTGAGCGACAAAAATTCGAAAGAAACTGATGAGACCATTTTTGTAATTGGTTCTTTTGGTTTCAATTACCGCAAGATGAAATAAGTTTCTTTGATTTTGTGCTTTCGTTTTCCTTTTCTTTTATTAAACAAATGTAAATTCTATTAGTAATTGTTATATATGCAATGAAAATTATCACTTTGTGGCTATTATTTTATGTTATTTGTTAATTTTTGTTATTTCTTTTGTGTTTTTTTTTTTTTTTTATATTTATCAATTTTTAAAACAATTAATTAGTTACAGGAACCTACACGTGATTGATGAAAGTCCAACTAAATCATTAATCAAAATATTAGCAAAGATTGGTTGGTGGAGGTTTTGAACTATTAAAATTGAGCTAATTTTTTAATACTCTTTTACGACCGAAAATTGGTTGCCGAACATCAGTGTAATGACAAAAATAATGCTACAAAACAACATGTTAAAAATAAGCAAATCATATTATGCTAATTAATAAGACTAATAATCGTATTGCCACACACGCAGCATTGTACAATACATATTTTATTTTAAACCTAAAAACTATTTCTACGGTATAACATTTTGTGTTGATACAAATGAATTACACTTTCTTACCAAAAACAAGTAATTTTTTTTTTTTTTTTTTATGAAATCACATCTCGATTTAATCATCAAGTTTGAGATTGTTCTCTATAATTAATTTATTAATGGTGCTTAATCGATTGCTTATGTGATGAATAACCGTCCAAATTATAACCATTGGCCTATTGGCAAAATAAATTTTTATTTTTTTTTTATTTTTTATTTTTTCTTGGAAAAAACCATCCAAAATTTAAATTGTCCAATGGCCTATTGACACATGACAAAGTGTAAAAAATGGTATAAAGAATGATGTACATGTAACATGATTGATGAATATGAACAATGTCATTTATACACTCTTTTTTTGTACGTTATTGTTGACATTATAATTGTTGTCAACAATTCATTGAGTGAAAAAATTGTCCAATGGCCTATGGTCACGTGGAAAAGTGTAAAAGATGGTGTAAGGCTTATTAATATAAGTCCAAGTTGTTTGGTCCGTCTTTTAAACTTAACCCGATCAAATATTTAATTAATCAAATATTAATTTATTCGGGCCTATTAACAAGCAACCCAATTAATTAACTATACAACACTTGTTAATTAAATAATTGGTGAATCTTATTCTTTTAGTTCTCCTTTGTGTGTGACCTATTATGTTTTCGATTACGATACCTAATAGCGTGAATTATTATTTTGATATAATAAAAATCGAAAAATTAAAACATCACTTTTAATTTATCGCCAATTTACATTCGTCATCCCAAATTGACATATAACAATGTGTTATGACACTACACATAACGGGAAATATCACGTGGTATGACAAAATAAAAAATGTTCGTTTACCATGAAATTATAATCATTTCATCAATATGATTCGATCAATTACGAGATATGATTATGTGTCAATCTCAATTGTCGACCACGTCTTTCATCCCACTATTAAGTCAATATAAATCGAAAACTCCTTTTCAACTTATGAATACATCTTGACTAATGATTTCGTTATTAATTTAACTAAATGAAATGTAGATCATAATCTCTTAATATCTTATAGTGATGAATCCTCTATTGATCATTCATAACCTTTCTATGATTCTTCACATACCCAAGCCATGCCGTATTAGCTATCATCGGCAGAGCAATATCCAATATCACCAAAGTATGACTGTCGTCATATAATGCACTATGATGACCTCAAGTCTAATTTTCAATTCCATTACCGAATGTTAGATATTAACCACGACACTCAGATAATTATCTATGCGGAATCTCCTCAGCGGATATCCAATATTTTGTTATATAACAAAATATCTACGTGTTCATTTAAGTGTCACCATATTTTAGTTTGTGAGATTAGCTCTTACTTCACAATTAAGAAACACCACACGTGATGATCGATCTGTAATAACGATATTCATATTTCGTTATTATTTATGACTACGGATGATTTAAGATTCATTCATATATAATTTGTATCTCACAATCACAACTCATTGTGATTAACAAATTACTAAGATTTGAGTCTACGAATTTTATTATTTAATTTATTAGAATATTAATTCAATTAAATAATAGATCTTGCCATAAATATACATCAATTATATATTAAAAGTGTTTATATCCAAAATTAATTGAACTTAGGACATAACACTTATAGCTACAACATTAGGTAAGATGGGAAACTGACTTTGTGAATTAGTTGTGGGTCTGCTTTAATGTGAATTAAGAACCAACAATTTTATATTTGGCTTGAAGTTTTGGGCTTTATCAAAGTGTTACTTATTATTTTCTAGCATGAAAGATATGGGTTAGCTTTTAGGAAATCGTATATGTATTTTGGTTAAGTCCTGCCCTCGAATGATTAAAAGCTTAGTGTTAAATTAAGTTACTTTCAATTTTTGGATGAGGTAATTTAAACGACTACTTACAGGATTATTTGCCACTAGCCTTCCATCAACAAGATCAAAATGGTGGGTCTTTCCATGTTCATCTTAAGTCTCAAAATAGTGTGGTGGGAAATAGGTGGGAGCTGTAGAAGTGGCTAGGCATACATCTGATAGCAGTGCATTTTTGGAAAAAATTGTTTTTGCCTGTGAACAATCTTAGTAAGTGTAAGGAATTTCTCACACTTGACTAAACTACAACAAATATATTTAATTCAAACAATGCAGGATTTTACATCTTGTGTACTAAAAATAACTGGTTGAAGATGCTTGATATCGAATGCAGGTATCACCACATTTGTTAAGGTCTGGCTCAACGTCAGATTGCCTAATATTTTTTTGACGCATGATTTTAGATATGCACCATTATACTTCGGCCATCCAAACATATCTCTAATTTCTTTTTGAACTTCAAGCACCTGGCCAGTACAATAGAGAATATGTTAACTTATCTTTGCTCCGTAATATTATTTAGTGTTGTTCATTACACCTTATTGAACAAGGCATCAAGATTTTTATGACAATAATTTTAGTAGAAACGTCAAAACCACAATTGTAAAAGGAGATTAATTACTCTTTACTAGGGAAAATCTTGGGGCCTTGCTCCAAGTAGAAACTGGTAATCTTGTTTGCCGCATATAAATAGAGATTATACTTACTAGGAGCGGTTAACATACTGGAAATTAAACCCCTTGTGCTTGTTCATGCTATTACATCAAAGTAATCTGCAATTCTTGCACCTGGTCTATCTAATTCCTGGCAAGCATAAATCCAAGATAATAATAGGTATGCAAAAATTCAAACCTTAAAACATCATAATATGTTAGAAGAAATTGAGGTAAAGGTTTAAACTCAATCAAGCCAGGCCAACAGGACCCTTTTTTATAGGCTTGACATATTCCTAAAATAGTCCTGCTACCCGTACAACATTCTTTACAACTTCACAATTGGCATGTATCACATCCTATTATATAAAGAACGAATTTAAAATTACAGATCGAACAATCTTAACAAACCCTAATACATCAAACTACTCATAATAACTACTGAACATCAAGGTATCAACAATCAAAGGCTCAGAACAATATCACCGTATGAATCAACACAAAACAAACCTAGATCTCCTCAACCCTCACAGACCAAATCGTGTGGCTTCTTCTATGGACTAGAAGTGCTAAACAATACCAGCAATCAATAACAAGTTCTTTCACCAAATTTACAAAGAATAACACTCCAAGAAACAGATTCAAGGAATCCTCACAAAGAAGAAGATGAAAGATCAGAGAGAAAACGAACACTCTAGAAACCCTCAAGAATGAAAGAATACGAATGAATGAAAAACGAAGTGAATACTCCAAAAATATCTAACCTTCGAGATTGGGCATCAATTCATCTAATGGCTTGAGAAGCACACGCTTAAGGCTGGGCTGATTCTTAGGTTGAGGAAGAGACTGGGCCTTGTTTTCAGTTAACAATAGGTAATAAATAATTGGGCCGAAGGCAATATCATCATCGCTTGGTGGGCTAAACACGGGCTTCACACCCTATAATTTCTCCCTTGATGCCAGTGATAAAACCAGGTATCTAATTTATACTACACTAGACAAACAGCTTCCAGTGATCACCAACAAGTGCATCAAGTTTAGAATTGGTACCTGCACTCAGCAAATTACCCAGTATCAATTTTCAACATTTGCAAATAAGATTTAAACTTGGCTAAAGGCAGTACCTTAGTATCCATATCAGCTGGGTTAAATTGAGTAGTAATTTTCTCAAGTAATAAGGTATCTTTAGCAACAATATCTCTTATGAAATGTAACTTAACATCAATATGTTTTGTTCTTTCATGAAAAATTGGGTTTTTGCATAAATGTATTGCACTTTGATTGTCAGAATATAATTCAACAGGATTATACAATTCATTAATTCCAGACAGTAAGCCTTTAAGTTACAAAGCTTCCTTTATGGCCTCTGTTGCAGCCACATATTCTACCTTAGTAGTAGACAAGGTTACAACAGGTTACAATTGTGATTTGCAACTAACACATATTCCACACAAAGTAAACACATAAGAGATAGTAGATTTTCTATTATCAATATTACGAGCAAAGTCAGAATTAACAAAGCCTTTAAGCACAACACCATCATTACAGGTACTAAAACACAGTCCTAAATGTAAAGAACATTTCAAATACCTTAATAACCATTTTAATGCAGTCCAATGTTCTAAACTATGATTAGCTATGAATCTGCTAAGATTACTAATAGCATGAGTCACATCAGGTCTAGTACAAATCATGGTATACATCACAGATCCTACAACATTAGCATAATGGATCTTTTCCATTTGTTTAACATCAGATTCATTAACAAGACATTGGTCTTTACTCAATTTAAAATAGTTGGCAAGAGGTATAGACACAAATTTTGAATTATGCATAGCAAATCTAATCACCGATTTTTCAATATATGCAGACTGTTTCAATTAGAATCCTATCATGCCTCTTCTTGGTTATTTCCATGCCCAATATTTTCTTAGCATGTCCAAGATCTTTCATTTCAAATTCAGCACTCAAAGATCTTTTAATGTCATTAATAACATATATGTTATGGCCAATTAGAAACATATCATTCACATATAAGAGTAAGAAAGCGACAATAGCATTTTCATCATCTCTTTTAAAGTACAAGCAACGGTCAAATTCACTTCTTACAAAACCAACAGAAGAAACATAAGTATCAAACCTTATATACCATTATCTTGGGGATTGCTTCAAACCATACAATGATCTTGTCTACAAACACACAAATTCAGTTTTAGATTTATCAATAAAATCAGATGGCTGTTTTATATAAATCACTTCATCAAGATCACCATGTAAAAAAATAATTTTTACATCCATTTGTTCAAGTTCAAGATTATAATGAGTAACAAGGGCAAGCATAACTCTAATAGTAGTATATTTAATCACCGGAGAGAATATCTCATTATAGTCTATGTCTTCCTTTTGAGTAAACCCTTTAGCCACAAGTTTAGCCTTAAATCTTATAGGCACCTTCTCAGTGTTACCCTCCTTAATGCTGAAAATCCATTTGCAATCAACAATGATTTACCTGCAGGTTTAGGAACTAAAATCCAGGTTCCATTCTTAATCAAGGAGTCCATTTCATCATTCATAGCAATCTGCCATTCCTTAGATTGCTGACTGGAGATAGCCTTATCATAAGATTTTGGCTCTCTAAAGGCTAAGTATTGATATGAGAGTAAAGCAAAAGTCAGGTAGTCTATATACCTTATAGGTTCTCTAATATCTCTCCTAATTCTATCCTTAGTCAATTGATAGTTATTATCTTCACTCTTTTGCTCTTCTACGTCATCCTGAACCTTATTTTCTTCTTTGTCATCACTCAGATTTTCATTTTCAGCCTTTGTCTCAACCTGTTCAGCATCAACAGGTTGAGAAGGCAAGCCAAGCTCCACCTACAGCTTGGTCTTATCACCTCCTACCCCTTCAGCAGGTTTATCAGACCCTTTTTCTCTCAAACAGGGCATGTTTTGCTCATCAAAAATGACATCTCTGCTAATAATGATCTTAAAACCATTAGATTCTCTACTCCACGGCCTATAATCCTTCACCCCATCAGGATAACCCAAGAAAACACATTTCTTGGCTTTGGGTTCTAATTTTCCTAAATTTTTGGTGAGAATAGGCTGCACATCCAAAAACTCTCAAATATAAGTAATCAGGAGCAAATCCAGTCCATTGCTCTTCACGTCTTATTACCTAGAGTACTACAAAGGATTCTATTAACAATGTAACTGGCTGTCATCAAGGCTTCTCCTTATGAGGTTTTGGGCACACTTGACCTAACAAGCATGCACCTAACATTCTCTAATAAAGTCCTATTCATCCTCTCAGCCACCCCATTCTGCTGAGGGGTATAAGATGTAGTTTTATGTCTCCTAATACCATTCTCAGAACATAACATGTCAAACTCAGCATTACAAAACTCAAGGCCATTGTCAGTCCTAAGAGTTTTAATTTTCTTCCCAGTCTCGTTTTCTATTAACAGTTTCTAGGCTCTAAACTTCCCAAAGGTCTCAAATTTGTGTTTCAACAAATAAATCAAAACCTTCCTAGAATAGTCATCATTTTAATAGAGAAAATATTTACTTCCTCCTTGAGTAACAGTGGATGAAGACTCCCCCATAAATCAGAGTGAACATATTTAAAGACAGAGGTAGATATGTGTTTTCCTGTGCTAAAATGCAACTTGTACTGTTTTCCTAAGGTGCAGTTTTCACAAAAAGGAATTCTAGAAATATAATCATTTCCAAAGGCACCCTTCTTCTGAAGGATACTTAGGCCCTTTTCACCTACATGAGCCAATCTCTTGTGCCACTTTAAAGTGGCATCAAGATCAACATTGGATGACTCAGCCATCCCACTCCTCTTAACACCTTTAAACATCATAAGAGATCCTCTCATCACCTTTAATAAACCATCACCCACCTTATCTAGCAAACCTAAATCATCTAAACTTCCCATTGAAATCAGGTTCCTAGATAATTCAGGAACATATCTTACCCTTTCCAAGGTAAAGTTATAACCATTTTCAAATTTCAATGTAATCTCATCTATGCCTTCAACTCTACATGCAATATTGTTGCCCATTACAACCTCTCCACCATTGTCCTCCTTCAAAGAATTAAACCAACTTCTTTTAGGAGACATGTCGAAAGTGTAACCAGAATCTAGAATCCATTTATCAATCTGATTCTCACCATTAAAAATATTGACAGAATTACAGTCAATTGAAGGCTCAGTCACCACATAGACATCTACAGAGTTAGAGTCACTAGGTTCAATTAAATTTCCTTAATCAATTACTTTATTCTTCATTTCGTTCTTTCTTTCTTTTAAAACAGTATTTTATGAAGTGTCCTGATTTGCCACATTCATAGAACTTCTTATTTTCAGTTTTAGACTTAGACCTACTCCTACCTTTAAATTTCTTCTTATTATTGTTCCCTTGATTGTTAATGCCTTCATGGTTCCCAGTAAAACTACTTTGAGTCCTCACTCTCACAAACAGAGCCTCAGGCCCCCCATTCTCTCTCTCTTTCAAACCTAAGTTCAAGTTCTCTACTCCTCAATGAATTTATAATAATGTCAGAGGTCAACGTATCTCTGCCATATTTTATGGTAGCCTTGACATCTTTATAAGTATTAGGAATGGAATTTAACAACACAACAACCTTATACTCATCAAAGACTTTATCACCAACATTGATGATATCTTGAATCATTTTATTGAAAAAAATCAAGATTGTCTTCTATATCCTTAGAGGTATCAAATTTAAAACTGAAAAACCTCTTTAACAAGAACAATTTATTGGTTAAGGACTTAGCTAAGTACAGTTTCTCTAACTCATCCCATAAGGTTTTAACATTCTCTTATTTACCTACTTTCCTTAACACTTGATCAGATAAATATAAGATACTAGATGCATATGCAAGTTCATCAGCTTCAAGAATCTTATCAGTAGTCATAGTTTCAGGAAAAGTTTGTGTTATTACTTAGAAATCTTTTGTTGAACTAAAACCCCTTTCATCTTTTGCTGCCAAATGGGAAAATCCTTTTTTCCAACAAAAGCACCAAATTCAAAAGTATGTGTCATGATTTTATTATTCCGAAATAACACAAAGTATTTCAAGGAAAAAGTAAAACTATGACAGCTGATGCACTTAAGAAAGAGGTAAATTGATCTACACAAATAGATAAAAGGGGGGGTAGGTCACAATGAATAAACAGTAAACAATTATAACACTTATTCAAGAATTTAAAAGGAATTCTAGGCAACAATAAAAAAACCAGAAACAAGAAAGTAAGCAAATAAAAAAAACCAGGTAGTAACAAGGATACAGTAGGGCAGAAACTAAAAAAACCAGAACTATAGGTGCACCAAGAATGATTAAGTTCACCAGGATTTCGTGAGAATCACGTTCCCAGGTCAAGGCTCAACTTGATCACTCCACAATGATAATAGGAATAGTGAATCAAACACAGGAAAGTGATAGTTCAGGGTTAGAGTGTGCAAACTAGAGGGTAGCCAAATTTTAGCCACCAAAACAAACGTTTCAGAACAGCAAGGAGACACGAAAGTCACTGCCAGAAAGTGGTGTTCCACCAAAAACTACCAAAGGAATCAAGAATCAATGAAACAACAAACACATTGAGGATGTCAAACGAACCAGAAAACATGAACATGAACACCAGACAATACTCCCAGACTCAGTACCAAAAAAATGAATGCCCTCAAAACTCCAAGAATCAAAGGAAAAACTAGGGTTTACAAATTTCAGGCAATCAATGGAAGAAGTCTGAAAATTAATTTTCCAGCATTTAAACACTCGATCGAAGACCCATGAATAGCCAAATAAGGCTTTGATACCACTGTTATACAAAGAACGAACTTAAAATTACAGATCGAACAATATTTGCAAACCCTAATAAATCAGACTACTCATAATAACAACTGAACATCAAGGTATCAACGATTGAAGGCTCAGAACAATATCACCGTATGAATCAACACAAAACAAACCCAGATCTCTTCAACCCTCATGACTTACAGACCAAATCGTGTAGCTTCTTCTATGGACCAGAAGTGCTAAACGATACCAACAATCAGGAACAAGTTCTTTCACCAGATTCACAAAGAATAACACTCCAAGAAACAGATTTAAGGAATTCTCATAGAGAAGAAGATGAAAGATCTGAGAGAAAATGAACACTCTAGAAACCCTCAAGAATGAAAGAATACGAATGAATGAAAAACCAAGTGAATACTCCAAAAATATCTAAGCCTCGAGATTGGGCATCAATTCATCCAATGGCCAGAGAAGCACACACTTGCTGGTTCTTGGACAGAGGAAGAGACTGGGCCTTGTTTTCAGTTAACAATGGGTAATAAATAATTGGGCCGAAGGCCAATCATCATTGCCTGGTGGGCTTACACTCGCATCACAGCCCACAACATCCATCCATTTTAAAAACCATTTTTAAATCAATGGCACGGATCTTGACAACTTACTAATTGTGAAAATATTTGTACAAACTAGTTGTACAAACTAAATTAATTCTTCCTAAAATTTTTTGAGCCAGGTTGGGGCTAGGGGCTTTAGAAAGATTTTGCACAATTGTTTTCTTTTTATCTTTTGTGCAGGCGCTTATCTCTATAGTCGATTTTAGGACAACTCAATTGTAGAGCCGGATTGTACCTGAGTTAGGCTTTTCGCATGTTGGACCTCGACAGCTCATCACATTTTGACACACGAGGGGGAAAGGAGGAAAAAGTTTGATAAACCACCTGTAGCTTGGCTTCAAGATAAGCAAGAAGGGTGCCTGGAATAATGCCTCTAATGCGACCTCCATCAATACTCAACACTGTTATCATCCTTCTTCCATTAGACTGAGCATTAGTAATTGGAAGATCTAAAGTATGAAGAGTTGCTAGAAAAGTAACTAATGCAAAAACTACATCCCTTTTTTCCCTTTTTCCTGGATAATTGATAGGTATATCACTTCAGGAAACTTAATATCTGAATGCGTGCATATATAGAAGCAAGAAAGCCAACAACTCAACCGGATCCAAGGGCTAAATCGAAACAAAGTTGAACTAGTCTTGAGTTGAAGTTTCCTCGTAACGTGTTTAACGTAATGAATTTTTATTGACATGGTTTTCAACTTATTACAAAATTGTATTAATATTAGAGACACTCCTCACCTTTCAAATACAATAAGAGACTTTGTCCCAACTTTCAAAATATATCATGACCTGAGTTATTTTTAAATTTTATAATCACATAAATTCCCTAACCACTTTTTGAGATATATCATTTAAAATGAGATCAACATGCCTTAAATGCCCTTATGACAAAAATTGATTTTTTTTTTCCCTACAATTTGTTACAATTTAATTTATTCTCTTTAATAATTAATTCAATAAAACTAGTTGTACAATAATTGATGACAACCTTAGTTGACAACTATATGTTGTCAAAATTCGAACCATTGATATGAAATATAGTTTTAACAATTTTTAAAATGAATGGATAAATTAGTCATTAAACTTTAAATTTCTATATTTTTATTCCGAGCATTTAATTTGCGAAGTTAATGGAACTTTAACTTGGAAACCTAGTAGTGCACTATTTTTATCGAAGATTGAAAAAAAAAAAATAAATAAATAAAAATATTTCAGTACATCTCTACTTGTGATTTTTTTTTTTTTTATATTTTATTACTGTTGGTCCTATATTCTTTTTGATCTCTGGAGGACAGAGTTGATATAATTTGGATGATGTGTACAGGAGGCCCAATGGCAATATAGCATTGATAGAAGATGATCCATAAAATCTTCCTTTGAGGTCCCTTCAAACTCCTGCAAAGCAAGTTAATGAAAATAACTTAAATGTGAAATTTATTAACAAAAACATAATCACTTTGTTTCCTCAAATAAATTTTGCTTCAAATAATTTATGTCATCGTTGTTTTTGTTATTTTTTTAAAATAAATAATGTCAACTCTAATTACTTGTTAATCTTTTGGGATGATTAAAGCCTGAAAATTATGTTACTACCTTTGTTGAAGTTCAGAACAAAGTTTGCAACACAATTTCTAATCAAAAGTTAATTAAAGGTTTTCTTTGAATTTCGTAAATTTCTGATTACCATTTTCATCCTTAATACTTTTAAAATCTAGGATGATAAGCTATGCAGACACATTTTTACCTGTTCAAAAAAATAGATTGGCGTGTGTACCATATCAGGCATCATAGCCGCAATAAAAACAGTAAAAGAAATCTTGTGAGGATATTCTCCATTGCAAGAGCCATGTTCATGCCACCAAGACTATGTCCAACTAGAACTACCTTCTCGTCTGGTGGAATCGACTCCATTTCCTAGAACAACGGCAGTGTATAATCGAAAAATGTGAGAATCTCGTCTAGGCTTTTCATATTGATGTCGGAGGCTGCAAGATCAATTGCCAAGACGCGGTGGCCCTCCGCCTCCAGCAGTGATCGTAGTATGTACCAGCACCAAGCTCCATGGTATGTACCATGCACTAGAACAAAATGTTTTTGTTGCAGTTTGCCTTCCATTTCTTTTGTTTAATTAGTATCAATCTTAAGCTGAGGGGGGGGGGGGGGGGTGGTGTGTGGAGTTAGTTAAAAAAAAATGTGGGGAGAAAAACTTCGTAGAAAGTGACATATAAAAAGTGTGTTGGAGAAGAGAGAGATTTGTTAATATTGAAGAATATATCGTGGATAATTTGGAGGATATTTTTTATTATCGAAAAAGATGTCGTGGATGATTTAATTGATCACTATAGGCATGTTTCCATGAATTGTTTATTTCATTTCCTTTATTTCCTCATCCTAGGTAATCTTGATGTGACATGGTTATACATGAGTGTGTCTCATTGTAAAATCCAAATATAAGTATAAATAAACCTTTTTTGAGGTCTATTTTTTTCATCAAAACGCATTCTTGAATAATAATTTGACTTTATTACAGCCATACATCATTCAATAAAATAATATTACACGTAAATCTAAAACTTTTCCTTATTTTTTAATCACATATTTTTTAATCACACATTCTCCATCATAACAATATTGTAAAATACATTTTTTGTAAAAAAAAATGGGGCTCAAACACACCCTAATCTTCTATCTTTCCCGTGGATGTGGATTGCTACAATGGTATCGAACCCCAGAAATTTCTACTAAGTTCTTCAAAAAGGATTCACTTGAAATTTAAATGGGAGTAGGGATTGGTAATACAGTCTTCGGGGAAAAAAAATGTCCATTACTCAATCTATTGTGAAGTTTCACGTCAATCTTAATTTGTTTATAAATAATAGACACTTAAATTTACTTTTTGTTTCAGTTGAATAATTTCAATTTTTTGTATCACAATGGTAGAGTCAAGGATGACAAAGAGGTGGGGCAGGTCGGGGTCAAGGCAACCTCTCCTGCCCCGTCGGGTAATTTTCCGTCTAGTACCCGTCCTGTTACCCATTTAAGGTGGGGCGAGGTGAGGTATTTATCCCGTTTACTATCGGTTTAATTTTTTTTTGAAAAAATTTGATAATTCATTCTATTGCACTCATTCATTAAAATGAGACAATAACATATTTTAATTTTTTATTTATTTTCAAAAGTTAAATTATTCAAATATATTTGGTAAACTAAGACTTTTATTGTTCTTCATATTTTTTAGATAATTTTAGTTGTCATCTTCTATTAGAACTAATAAAATTTTGTGGAGTTTTCCATTTAAAGTATTAAATTCTTAAATAAAAAAATAAAAATTAACAGTGCGGGGCCTTTGTTACCCGTACCCGCCTCGTGGTGAAGTCCCCCACCCTATCCCAGACCCGAATACCCGATTAAGTTGGTAATCCCCACCCCGTTCGTGACGGGGCCTGTGAATATTGGGTTTGACGAGTTTTTTTGCCATACTTAGGTAGAGTTGAAAGATCTCCATATCAATGCGACGTCCTATAATTCGCTAAATATCGTATGGAATTTTATTGCATGACCACCATTATATGAGAAAAAAAAAATTCTTAGTTACACCAATCTTTAGTTTTACATGTCTACTAAAGCTAGAATTATTTCATAAACATGCATTTTTATTTTATTTAACCTAAAGTTCTTGGACTTAATCTTGTTTAATAAATCACTTTGTTAATTTAAATAAAAAAATCTTGAAACTTTTGCTGCTAATTAATAATTATAAATACGGAGCAATTCTTTCCTCGGTCAATTGATAGGTTGCCAACCCATTATTATCATGCCGTCGCACATTAAGCATTAGGGCCTAAATTGGCCCTAAATTTTTGTTCTTTACGGCCGCATGGAATTAACAAAAGACAAAAAAAATTGGCCCAGTTTTTTTAAATCACCCACACATACCACACTTCCCCTTCTTCAACACACACGACCACCCCCAAACATCATTAACCTCCACTCTCCAACTGCATTTAGGCACACACGACATTCACCTAGCACCACCATCATCAATCCCTTCAACACTCTCCTCAAGAAATCCAAGGTATGTCAACAGCTCTCTTTGCCCTCTTTCTATACAAATGGAACTTTTGTTGTTTTGTGAATAATGTTGATTGATTGAGGAGTATGGGCATTAGGAAGATTGTGGTGAATTTTTTTGGGAATAACTTGTGAGTATATGGGTTGGATTTGAACTCAATTTTCCTTCCAATGTTGAATTAACTAGAGTTGCCTATTAGGTGTTTGATAAATTGCCCATGCTGCTGAATTAGGGTTAATTTAACATTATTAGATTGTTGATATGTATTTTGGACTGCTTTTTGTGTTAAAATTCATTGAAAAATATATTTGAAAGCACCAAAACCCAAATTGGCACACATAGGCATGCCACGGTTAGACACAATTCACTTCAAGTCACCTATTTAGTCTCTCCCTCATCTAATATAAATGACCTCCATTTGACATCAAATCTGAAGGTGTGTAAGAACAATATGACTTCTTTCATATGCTTGGAGATCGCTATAAAAAATTTCGATTTTTCTCAACGATACCCGAAGGTGAAATTCCTTGGTTGCTCATGGATCCAAATCAGGAATTTATATTGTTTGAGTTGTTTTTAGGTTTGTGAGTCTCATTTTGAATTTTTTTAGATAATACTCATATTTCACTACACGTTTCACCAAGCATGGCATTATTATGCCCCTTTATGCTTTATTTGGTTTCGTCACTTGAATTCATTGAATACAAGCGTTGTATACATGCCTTTGACATAAGTTTGGGGTATTTAGTTACTCATGCTATTATCTCATCTTCAAGTGACATAGCATTCATTTATGCATCAACGATAGACTAATGTTTTCATTTTTTTTTTTTGTGTTTGCAGGATGCCTCCTAACGAACTACTAAACGAAAGGAGAAAGCTACCTCCATTTCTGGTACTACTCGTACTTGGTGACATGACGAAGGTATAAGAAGGTTTTTGAATCAAGAGTCCATGTATAGAAACTCCGATATCATTAGTCATTGGGCATTATTTGCGGAGAGGCTAGTTAAACTAGAGGATTTCCGAAGGTTTGAGATTGTTATCTTAGTGTAGAACCGTGGATGGGAAAAAGTGGTAGAGAGACCACACCCGGTATACGAAGGATTTGTTCAGGAATTCTACGCCAACTTCAATAATGAGATAGTCACCACTGGATCCGAGCATTTAAATCAGACAGGGTAAGGGGCAGGTGCATTATGTTTTTACTCAAGGTCATACGCGAGTTTTATCAGCTAACCCGTGACAATGTTGTCCTAATTCAAAGCGACTTCCATTGGAATGAGTTCAGGGATGTTTTGCTTAGGCGAGAAAACGCTTAGCCACTGGATACTCTTAAGTGGCATCAGATTGAGCTTACGCCTTCCATAACTATTTGTGGCTATTCATGTGCCACAATATTGATCTTACAACACATCGGACCACATTTAATAATCCCAGGGCTGGATTTATCTACCACTTGGTGAGAGGTCAACAGATTGAGTTGGCGACATACATCTATGAGCAGATTCACTCCTAGGGGATTTTGGGAGACCTTTATCATTCTTTAATATTTCCAAGCCTCATCAACAGGATTTGCAAGAGCTTAGGCGTGAATATCCCATCTGGGGAAATTCAAGAGAGACCCAACTCTTTTATTAAGCACACTACATCTGAGGCTCAGGAAAGAGCTCTGGAGAAGCATAGAGAGCAGTTAGAGAAGGTGATTATGCCCAAAGAATAATGCCGTAGTTGTAGTGCAGCTTCAATTTGTAGTAAAATTCAATGTTTGAAATGTGAAATTATAATCAATAACTTGAGGTAGTAAAGCGTCGGAATTCCCTCAAATGGATTGGATCGATCACATCAATTATTCATTTTATAACTCAATTAGAGAATTTTCATCATAACTCTCTAATTGGAGGATTTATCGTGAAAACCAATTTAATTCACAAATGTAATCCTACAATCTATACTTATGGTATATTCACACAATTTTAATGGAATAAGATTAAAGATCGACCATATACATCAATCATAAGGCAATAATCAATCCGTCAATAAAGTAATATTGAGATTAAAATTCAATATTATTTCAATCATTCAATAGAAAGAGCACGACTAGATCTATAAAGGACTTGATAAAAGTTAAATCGATCTCAACAATAAGTAATTGAAATTGAAACTCAACAAAAAGTTTAATTTAACAAAAATACTTCCAAGCACATAGTTGGATATCTTATTAAACATCTCGATCGATTACAACTTCCAATAAATACATATTTTAGCATTTCAAACCCCAAAATCATTCTTTTTTTTTTCTTTTTTTTTTCGATTTGTTTCTTTTTTTTCTCAAATACTTGACACTAGCCAACTTTTGTCGTTTTCCTTACTTCTATTCTTCACAAATAAACATCCAACATCTATTGCACACTTTGAAGTAAAAATGTGGGACAATACGTTTATAAGTTATACTTCAACATAGATGGGTATGAATGACATAAATACATGAAGGAAAAGTCTATATGTGTGTATCGGCTCAAAATGACTACTAGGGGATTATACTTATTGAAAAGAAAGGCTTGAAATGCTCAAATATCGATCATAAATTGACCTTTATCATTTTCCAAGTAATCCACCATCTTACCACAAACCATGTAGTGTTATTCTCAAAGCAGTTTCCAATTCACAAGATCAATGAACGCTTATTACCATATTTTAGTATATTGTGGCTCTCAATCCTCACCAAGTATCTTACAAGAAAAACATCAGCAAGAAACCCCTCTAGCTACATGTGTTAAACTACCATTTTACCATAAGTCTTGTGTGCACAAAAAGAATTCAGCAAGTGTCATGACATTTAGATTTTCACAATCAAAATTAATTCCTAGGGGGCATGTGTTGTCATTCAAGAGCATAAAAATGCAACAAATTAGAG
>CAIGRB010037608.1:36048-50294 GCA_903798255.1 Fraxinus quadrangulata
AAAAAAAAAAAAAAAAAAGAGGGAAAGAACTTCCCTGATTGCCTCACAAGCAACGCCTTTATTTTTATCGCTGTTGGCTCGACCCAATGTTCCCATTTTTAGCCTGCATATAGGTAGGGTGGTCCTAATTTTTCTTGTTGTGTACCAAACTCATTGGATACAACCATTAGTGCGGCTCATCCACCTCCATCTAATACATGTATGGGGTTACTAGGGAAAAACTCAAAATCTGGAGTGGGGGCATGTTCATCGAAGGCTGCGTCCACCAAACCATCTGGTTCTAGAGTTTCATGTGCTGGTCCAAGAAACATATCATCAGCTACCTCTTGAGTGAGTGTATCGATCATGTATGTTTGATGGCACTTGTCGTTCTCTTTCGACTGCTTAGTGACATGGAAAATGTTAACTTCTAGGGTCATATTCCCAAAAGATAATTTCATGAGACCATTCCTCAATTGATTAGAGCATTAGCATTAGCAAAGAAAGGTTTACCAAGAATGATAGGAATTTTGGAGGTAACATGCACATCAGCTTTTACATCTACAACCAAGAAATCAACGAGATAGTGAAATTTTTCAATTTGAACTAATGCATACTCAACTACTCCCTTATGTCTAATAGTAGACCTATCAGCTAATTGTAAGACAATAGAGGTAGGCTTCATCTCACCTAAACCTACGGACAAGTAAATTACATAAGGCATAGTGTTTACACTTGCTCCGAAGTGAAGAAGAGCTTGTGAAAACTCATGATTTCCGATGACACAAGATACACTAGGACAACCGAGGTCCTTATATTTTGGCGGGATCCTTTGCTCAATCACGACACTCACTTGCTCAATCAAGAAAACGGTCTCCTTGAAATGATGTTTTCTTTTGCCAGCGCATAAGTCCTTAAGGACTTTAGTATAAGTAGGAACCTGTGAAATCACATGCAAAAGCGGCAAATTGATTTTTACTTACTTTAGGTGCTCTAAAATCTCACTATGATGGCCAACAGATTTCGAAGTAGACTTAAGAGATTGGGGGAAAGGTACTCTCACTGGATTTGCTACTACCTCCTTACTAGGGCTACTCTCTTCCGGCTTTCGAGACTCTTTTTCAATTTTCCTAGCTTTAAAAGTTGGTTCTAAGACTTTCCCCGAACATGTGGTTATGGAATTCACTTACCTAAGATTGGTCTCCTGTGGTCTTGAAGTTTGTACCATGTGCTGCCCTTTTATTTGTACCATGTGCTGCCCTTTTGAATTTAGTTGCGCTTGAGCGGGAAATTTTCCACGTTCTACTACTATTAAGGCATTGGTCAGTTTAGACATATGATGTTTTATTTCTTTGTTTTCCTTAGCAAATTGGGTAATAATAGTCTCAAACTTTTGGTTTGTTTTACTTTGTGCCTCAATGAACGCATGTAGAGTGTTTTCTAAGAAATTCCTAGATGACGTGGGTTGATGCGAAGGTACAGTGTAAGCTCTATTGGATTACGCAGGTTGCTGGTTGTCGAATTTCTAGCTGAAATTAGGGTGATTCTGCCACCTTGGATTATAGGTTTCAGAGAAAGGAATGTAGGGCTTGTTATATATGCCTAGGGCATTGCAGTGTTCATCATAAATCCCTCTCATCTCAGAATAAGTATAACAGTCCTGCGCTAGATGGTCATTCCCACCGCATACAAAACAAGGACTTAGAGACTCAACACGGGATGCATTCTGTATAGGTTTCGAACTCTTAACATGTAGGGTTTCAAGTTCTTTAGTTAGGCCTTCTACCTTTGCTCTAAGGCTATCCTCCTCCCTAAGATGATCTAACCTGTGCTAGTGGGGTTAATTGTGGGTCGTGACCTATTAGTACTCTCAGTGACACTAGGTTCAGTCTAAGTATGGGTTTTTTCAGCTAAGTCATCTAAGTACTCTATACTCTCATCTGGATCCTTTTGTAGGAAATTGCCACAATGCGCTAACTCTCATAACTGTGGTGTGGACAAAGAGCCTGCAACTCTTTGTACCTTTCCCATGCTTGGTATATGATTTCGCTATCTTTTTGGGCAAATAAGTTGATTTGTCTCTTCAAGGCACTAGTCTTATAATGTGGGAAGTATTTACTAAAAAATGCCTGAGTCATTTCAGCCAAACTTCCAATCGAACGTGGTCTCAATGAATACAGCCAGCTTTTTATCATTTCTTTAAGAAAAAATGTGAAGAATTTAAGTCTAATTACATCCATCGTACCATGTTGGTTATGGAAGGTTGCTCCCACCTCCTCAAATTCCCTAATATGCACATATGGATTTTCATTTTCAAGTCCATGAAAATTTGGAAAAAATTGAATCATTCCAAGTTTAAGATCCATGCATGGCATATTGTGTGGAAATATAGTACATGATGGTGTAGATGTGCATGTGGGTGGAGATAATCATGCAAAGTCTTGTAAGGTGTACCATCATGTTCACCTTCACTCATTTTGTTGTGTGATGTAATGTTTGTGCTAACAGATGCAGTATCAAAAATAGGGTTAAGAGGAGATTCAAACACTGGAAAGAGTCTTGTAGTGAATCGTCATTGCTTATCTCGATTCCTATTCATAAACACAAACAAATAATGGAAATAGTGAAAAAAAGAAATAACAATGAATAAATTAAACTAACTAAAAAAAAAGAAATGAAAAAAAAGGAAAAAAGTCACCATTTTGCTAGAAAATTCTTCAACTTATTCTACCGCCTCCTCGACAGCGATGCCAAAATTTGATTACGCCCAAAAAATAATGTGGTAGTTGTGGTACAGCTTTGGGGTTTCATATCTATAGGGAGATGGAAAAAATACCCAAAGGATAAAAAAATGGATAAATTATCTTCTTCAATGTGTAGTAAAATTCAATATTTGAAATTTGAAATTAGAATCAATAACTTGAGGTATTGAAGCGTCGAAATTTCCTCATTTGGATTGGATCGATCACATCAATTATTTATTTTATAACTCAAACGGAGAATTTTCATCCCAACTCTCTAATTGGAGGATTTATCGTGAAAACCAATTTAATTCGCAAATGTAATTTTACAATTTAGACTTATGATATATTCGTACAATTTTATTGGAATAAGATTAAAGATCTATCATATAGATCAAGCATAAGGCAGTAATCAATCTGCCAATAAAATAATATTGAGATTAAAATTCAACTATTATTTTAATCGTTCAATAGAAAGAGCACGACTAGATCTATAAAGGACTTGATAAAAGTTAAATCAATCTCAACAATAAGTAATTGAAATTGAAATCGAAACTTAACAAATAGTTTAATTTAATAAAGAAAAAAGCATGATCGAATTCATGAAAAATCTTGTAAATGTTAAACCGATTTCAATGTAAATTAATGAAAAGAAAAGTCTAAATACTAGAATTGTTCAATAATGAAAAGGGCAATTACGTGAATAAATTAATGCGAAATCTCATAATTCAACGAGTTCCTTCCGTGGTAAACCTTGGTTTTTAGTTCCTCATGAGGTTCTTGAGCAAGAATTGAGATAAAAAATGATATGAAACCCCTTTATGCTCAAAATACGGCTCCCCCCTTTCAAAGTCACGAAATTTTTCCTTTTCTTATCCCTAAAAAATTGCCAAAACAAATATAAGAAAACTAAATTTTTCTCCTCGTTTTGGCTTGAGGAGGTGCCTAGTGTAAACTAAGGTACGCGCTTTAAGGATTTTGGCAGCTTTCAGTTGAGGCAACCTTGGTATGAGGAGCACACCTCGCCTGTAGGCAAGGATGCGTGTCTTGTAGTGTTTTTGGGCCATAACATTCTCTCATGATGTCCGATTGAGGTAATTCAAGATGCGTTGGAAAGCTAACTCAAAGGGCTTAGATATCATTTTCGAATTTGATCATTTTCCATGTGAACAACAGGTCTAAATATTAGGCTGAAAATCGATGTAAAATTTTTCAGTTTGAAAGTTGATATGTGATAATGTCCTGACTATATTTCATCCATTTGACTCATTTCTTCATCCAATTGACCTCTAACACTCTCAAATCTTCACCACAAGGTTAGAAACAAGTTTAAAGTATTTACACTTTAGTTCCTAAACTTTCGCTTTCTTCCATTTTGGTCCTTTCTCGTCCTTTTCTTCAATTTCCACCGTATTCGTCCATTTACAACCTAAATCAAAATATAAGTATACTTAGAATATTTGGCCACCAATAAATCATGACAATGCAATTATTAGTGAATAAAAATGTGATAATTGCACTATTATAAAAGGGAGCACTTTAGATTGTAGCCAACTAAGCAGGGTCAGGCTGCCGATTGTGTTGAAATGCCTCAGGCTCCACCACGACCTAGAGATGTCGATACACAGTTGCTAAGACAAATGTTTGCTACTATGACTGGCTCTAGCCGAGATATTTAGAGTCTTTAGCAGGCTTTAGGAGCTATAGGTGCGGATATCTAGACAGTGCGAAGTGATATGTTGACCACCAGGAATTTTACGACTACTGTCAGTAGGGAGTATTTGGCTACAAGGAGAGAGTTCAAGATCTTGAATGGGCGGTTGAGTACTTATGTGAGTAGAGTTGATGGTATACAATTGAGGGCTAATGAGATGTTGGTGCCGAATAGGCAGCATTGAGATTGAGGTTCAAAAGAATTCGACACTACTTCAGGATATACATGGGCATCTTGATGAGGGTTTTGGCATGATGAGGGGCTTATGAACTCACCCAATAGTCCGAGTTGATAAGACGATTCTTACATGACTGTCTCCACCTTCAGCAGATGGTACATCTAGCTCTACTTTTCCTCCACCATCTTCACCATCACATCTATATTGATTAGGGGAGTCTACGTCACCTCTATTTTGGTACCTAATTCTGTTTTTGTTCTAAACTTCTGCATTTCACTAAAATTACAACACATTGAGTACAATGATTTGTAGAAGTTTAGGGGTGAGATAATTTCATGACACCTTGGTCATTCATCAATTTTTTTGTATAATTTATTGTTTTTTGTCTGATTGTTCGTGAAAAAATAAAAAAACAAAAATTTAGTACTTTTTATTTATTTTCTAGTATTTACTTATTTTTTTGTACGCTTGTGTAGGTTTGATGACTTTGTCGATAATGATGTTGAATAATAGAATAAGTATGGACTATAAATGGTGGAAATATTGCATGATTAGATTAGTCAATACTTGTTTATGTAAAACTTGACATTCTTCGTGCACGTCACTCACGTTTTACACATTAAGTTGCTGATTTGTCTAATTACTCAGAGAAGAATTGAACAAAATAAGTTAAACTCGAATAACTTCTATTGTATTAATCCATAATCCATTTATAGAGTAGTTTGGAGGTGGTTGGGCTGTTATAAGAGAACATTAAGATAAATAAGAGTTATGTGCATGAATTATTATGTGGATTGTCTAAAATCAATGAGACGAAGATGAGGTAAAAGTCTTAAATTAGGAGTTGGTTTTAGATACAGAATGTTTAAAAGAAAAGGGACATAACACTAGTCTATTTGTAAATAAAATCATCCTTTCGAAGGTGTATAACTTGAGTGAGTAAGCCTATAAGGGTTTAAAACTTAGTACCCAATGATCATCTGATTCGGAAGTCATCCGTCTAAAATTCACTACATGAGTTATATAGAAAGCAAATGAGAACACGTTTGAAAATGATAATAGTTGAGAAAAGGCACAATTGCATTGATTAAGCCCCAAGACAATTAGTTGATAGAACTATACTTTTGTACGAGGCAAATAGTTTAGTTTAGTCTTAAAGGTTGAGGTAGACAAAAATATAAAAGAACCTCTACCTGTTGAAGTGTGAACTTGTGATCATAAGATCAATTCAAACTAAGAGAGGGTAATGAGTAGAATTAAATAAGTTCAACTTAGGATCCACCTCAGGAAAATGGAGTAAAAAGAATTAGTTTGGGATGAGTGTATCTCTTGAGAGAAGAAATGAAATATTTGACAATATATTTCAACTACGGGTTAGGAGTTGAGCCAATCATGAGCTTGATATGTTTACATAAGTTTACACACACTCACGTCGAGTTATACATATAGCAAGTGGAGATTGGTTTGATTTTGGATTGTTGAAGCTGTTCATTATGTTGAATACTAAATTCCAATCCTGAGACGCGGCATGTTGTCAAACCATGTTTTGTTTGGAGTTAAGCTACAATTTGTTTGAGGACAAACAATTGTTCAAGCTTGAGGGATTTGATAAGTGCGTTTTATACACTCATTTAGTGCACAAAATATAGTGTTGGTAAATATATCAACATATAGCTTAATTCTATATAAATTACATTTTGTAGGATAACATAGATAAACATGGTGGAATTTAGGAAAAAAAAAGAAGCTAAAAATAACTAAAATGGAAGAAAATCAAAGTTCAGGGACCAAAGTGAAAATAACCAAAAGATGCCCTCGAAGAAGAAACGAAGATGCAAAAGAGTATAAAAAAAAATCTAATGAAGACATGAAATGTTGGAGGAAGAAGAAACGAGAAAAGAGATCATAAAACGAGAAAACAGAGTTCGGGGACCAAAAAGCTAAGAATGAAAGTCTGCTTGAACTATGTTATAGCATATTTCTTTTAGCCATGCGGTCACATGGTGTGATGCAGGCCTTCTAGAGCTGAAAATGGTTTAACTATGCTATAGCATTGAAATGTACCATGCAAAGCGTAGTATATTTTCGGAGGAAAAATTCCAGTTTCCTTATATGATTTCATCTTTTATGGAAACAAATTTTGGAAGGTCTTTTAAAGACCTAGGGCCATCCAAAAGTTGTTACCACATATTAAAACACATTTTAAGAGATTTTTGGAGTATAGAAGGACGCAAGAAATATGAAGATCGATTCCAAAACTCGAAAATTCAATTCAAGCTTTATTTGAATGATGTCGATTATTCAATATTTCTTTTGTTTTCTTTCTTATAACATGTTAGGCTCGTTTTCTTTGCATTAGGAGAATGATTAACCATGTAATATGAATTTTTAATCTTTAGTTTTACATACTTAACATTGAAAACACGTTTTTGGATGTTGAATGATTTATACATTTCTTTTCTACACAATTATTGTGCACGGTAGTTGTGTAAATGTGGTGGCCTATTTTATGTATTTAAAAGAAGTGAAATAGGTTCGACATATGTAAATTGGCATAGGGTCTGATAGAAAATAGAAATATAGCGCTATACTCTATATAAAGCTTTAAGTGTTCATAAAAATTCATAAATTCTTGTATGTTCTCATCCGTCATAGAAATATAGTCGGTTTAACATTACTCAAGAGACATTGTTAAATAAAATTGAAACATTGATTCGTCAAAATTCAATCATATTGTCAAAGTGTAGAACAAAGGTTAAAAATGGATTATTGCACGGGAATTTGGGATCCTAGTGCGTTTGTAATTTATTAGACACATCAATTTGCATTAAATTTAGTTCATTTACTCATATATTCATAAGCAGATTAATTTATTCATAATTTTGTCACAAACAACACATCATATTATTCTTGTTTCGGTTAAGGTTACAATAATTAAAATTAAACTATCTTTGGGACAATAATTGGACTCAAAATACACTTTTTATTGTTAACGAATAGGGATGGCAGCGGTTCGGTTCGGGGTTGATTTTGTCAAAACCATAACCACAGCACCAAAATTTTGGCCATACCATAACGCACCATAACCACGTAAGTTGGTTCGCTTCGGCTCGATTTATATCTCCGTTCAGTTAATAACCACAAAAATAAATTATTTTTTATAAGTTCAAAATCCAACCGTCAAATTGAAAAAAAAAACAAAAACACAATACTAAGTCAATCTAGTGCTCGTGTGGTGGTGTTATTCAGCCTAGGCCCATTTTGCATTTTAAGCATTCCTTTCCATCCATAACTCCACTATTAGGATTTGAACTCCCTATTTGTTCCCTATATATAGTTGACTCTTTATTATAATTTAGATCAAGCTAGAAATAACATAAACATAAAATCATTATATTCTTTTTCCATAATACAATAGCCCACTTCATAAACGCCTTTTAGAGACATGATTTTATACAGTCGTTATACCCTCATCATCGAAGAATTATGTAATACTTTGTATTCAAAATAGAATATGAAGCATCTTGTCGCATATGAGGTTCGTGGAGACGGCCTTATTATTGACCGTGGTCGTGCAAGGGACAAGTCAGAATCGAACTTCAAATTTTGTAAAGGGCCACTCAATAAAAGATTGTTATAAGTTACAGAATAAAGCAAAATTGATTGCAAATCAACAAGTAGAAACTTCAGGGGAAGCAAGTATTGTAGAATATCCTAACAGTGATGGAGAACTTTTACGACTACAACTCCAAACCTGATGATGATTGGATTCTTGATGCAACTTGCACTTTTTATATGACTCCTAATTGGGATTTGTTTACAACATATGAAAAAGTCTCAAAAGGTATTGTGATGATCGATAATGATACACCTTGTCGGATAGCTGGTATGAGCAGGATTAGAATAAAGATGTTTGATGAGATGGTTAGAACATTAGATGCAGCGAGACACTTTTCAAATTTGAAGAGAAATCTTATCTCCTCAAGTATTCTTAATTAAAAAAGTTATAGGTATACTGTTGAAGGTAGAGTCATGAAGGTTAATCAAAGAGCATGTGTTTTGTTAAATGGACATAGAAAATCTCGTTTATATATATTGCAGTGTTATATAGAATCTTTGAGTAATCAGCATATTTTAAGAACTCATGTGGATTTGGAGTTGGATTTTGTATCGTTAAAGTCTAAATTGGGGTCTTCTTTCAATAATACAACTCAGTTGAATTTTGAAGTTATAGGTAAATCCGCATTGTCACCATTATCGATGATGTCATTGTATTTAGTTGCTAGTAACAGACCTATTTATGGCCATAAGACTCCACATAGGTATAATTATGCTAATTTAGTTGATGGTTTGAATGTGTTGAAGAGTGTTGATTCTAGTCACGATCCTTCTTTTGATGTATTTAGTTGTCATTCTGTTAGAATACTTGTTTCAGTCTTGTTTACTGATCATTAGATCACTTCTGCCCCTAATTGAGGTGGTAGAGATGGAAAATATTTCCAATTGAAAATTTTAATGGAAAATTTGGTTTTTATTTTTTGTTGAAGATTTGACGTTTATTCCTTGTAGTGGAATTTGTCTTCAAGTGGAAAATCTTTGAAATTTGTTCATTGCAGTGGAATTTGTTAGAATTTAGGTATGACTCGAATTTTTTGTTGAAGATAATTGGAAATTCTAATGAAAGTGTACGTTAAGAGGAATTCTATTTGGAATGTTTTTGAGAATCCTCCTATTTGAAGTCTATTTGGCAAATTCTAGTTGAAGTTCTATTTGGAAGCCCACTTGGGTGTTGAAATTTGGGTTGGACTTGAAAAGATCAATATATGGACTAGAGAGAAATTTTTCACGCTTTTATGCTAGCCTACCTCTAGTCTACTACTCAAGCAATGCCATCATAATTCTGTCTCGAGAGCTGACGCTAGAACGATGGTGTTAACTGGCCAAACCCGTTTCGCATTTCGACGCATTTTGAGTTCCATCTATAACTCTACTATTAGGATTTGGATGTCTTCTATTTGTTCTTTATATATAGTTGGCTCTTCATTATGATTTAGATCAAATTAGAAATATTGTAAATATAAAATCTTAGTATTCTTTGTCCATGTTAAAATAAAATTTTCATTCTTTGCAAACTGTATTGTTCTTGTGTTTTGTGGTCTTTATTTCATAGTGTGTCTATAATCTAGCATTTTCTTCAATAAATTGGTATAAGAGCAATCCAATATCATCTTCGTTTTCAACACGAAAGAAAATTGGCTGATAATTGTTGCATATTTATTACAGCGTACAATCTCGAATTGGACAAAAGTGTCTTCTATGTCCGTAAATGTATGAAATAGGTGGTATTCACAGACTATTCATGTGGACACAATGAACTAATATTTGTTTTTGGAGATAGATTATACCTTTCAAGGGCCAATCACAGTGATAATGGCATCCATAATACACTTAGAGGTGGATGGATTTTTTCTGTTAAATGCTTAATGCAACAACTACATTTTCAAATATAAACAGTTTTATACAGTTATAAAGAGTTTCTCAAAAAAATTGTAAAAATAGTTGTAAAAAAAGGGATGTAGAGAAATGTATTTTCTTTTCTTTTCAATAAACCAATAATTAATTATAGACGCTCGATCGAACCCTATATAACTTAGAACCAAACTTGAAAATCCAATTCAAACACTAAACCCTAGGTCAAAGAGCTCCTTATGGGATAAGCCCACCCTAATGTTTATGGATACTCTCAATCGTTCTTCTAGGGAAAATTTAAAACGAGACCACCAAGTCTACTGCGAAAACATGTCAAAATGCTAAATGGATTTGGGCCGAATAACACTGTCGTTCTAGAGAAGGCTAGCGACATGTGAGCAACCAATTCTCGGAGGAAAACCTACAGATATTACTCGAGCATCCAGAGAAAATGTGGTGAATTTTCTTCCCGGTCCATAATTTCAACATCTTTAAGTCCAATACAAATTCTAACTCTTAATGGGCTTCCAAAATATAATTTCAACTTGACATATGACTTCAAGAGTATTTCAAACTGAATTCTTCTTGATGTTTACTTCAATTAAAATTCTTCAATTACTTTAAATACTTCAACAAATGAATTCGGGTCACACCGAAATTCCAACAATCTCCACCTTGACACAAATTCCACCAAGGAATGAACTGGCTACTTCAACAATGACCAAAAAATAATTTCTCCAACAAAACACAATGCTCCACCTATTCTAGTGAATCCAAACACTACTCTACAGAATTACATTAGATTCCCAAAAAAAATTATATTGATTTTAAATTAACCAAAATGGGTTGTAACACACCCCAAAACAGAATCAATATCAAATACTTTTACAGAAGGCCCCTTGCTAGATTGCACACCTTCTACTCCATTTAAAGCATGCTTAACAAAATCAGCATCCCCATACCTTGTTCCACCTAGTCCGTCCCTAGCAACTGTGTACAATGGCACCGCAGATAATGGTGGCAAAGTTGCATTATCCATATCTTATAAACTACACTGAGCAGTATTCTTCAAATCCGACCCTTTATAAGCCCCTAAAGGTATTGTACCCAACTGAATATCCACCACGGTACTGAACCTATGTTGATTGAATCTTTTTGATTCTACACTACCCTACCCTACAAGATGTATAACTGATACCTTTTCTGTTCTTCCAATACAACCGGGCACCCTTACAAACTTTCAAGGCTCCACCTCCACCAAAGAACTCATAAACTTTTGAATAAATAATAGACAACGAGATGAGATTCTTGTTCAAATTTGAAACATGTCGAATCTGACCAAGTGTTCTAATTGTCCCATCTAATAGCTTCAATCTGACCGTACCAATTTCAGCAACCTGACAAGATGCATTATTTTTCATAACCACGACACATTTGGAAACAATTTTATATGTAGTAAACAAGTCCTTATTAGGACACATATAACACACATATGCTAAATCAAGAATCCAATCCTTATTTGGTTCAGACTCGACGTCGAAATAGCCAAGAGATCTCCATCACTTACAGTGTTTTCCGCGATGTCTACTTCACTTGAAGTATCTGAATATCTACTTGCAGCCATGATTTCTTTATTCTACAATTTGAAGCAATCCCTCTTCAAGTGTCCCTTCTTCTTGCAGTAGTTACAAATTTTATTACTGAACTTAAACTTCAATCTATCCCTTCCAGAACCACCATGAGCAATCAGGCCTTCTCCATCTCTGGCCTTAGAAACCAGATGCTTGATCTTCTCTTTTGAATACAAAGCATCATATACCTTCTCAATAGTGAGAGTATCACGACTATACAAGATCGTGTCTCTGACAGAAGAAAACAAAGCTGACAACGAACATAATAGGATCAAGGCCAAATCTTCTTCATCATACTCTACTTCCAAGTTTCCAAATCAGCGACTATCTCTTTAAATACAACCAAGTGATCTTCCAATGATCCTCATTCTGCGATTCAATAAGAGTATAAACGCTACTTGATGTTTAACTTGCTTGTCAGACTTTTAGTCATGTATAATTGCTCCAACTTCAACCATAAATCAGCTGCTAAATTCTTATTCAGAAAGTCCTGAAAAATGGTATTCGATAGATGAAGATGAATGTGAGAAATTGTCTTCTTATCCTTCCGTAATTTCTCATCCAAGGTCAAAGTTGCGGGCATCTTATCAATTCCTAGCAATGCATCATCCAAATCTAACTGTGCGAGTACTGTATGCATCTTAACCTGCCATAGTAAAAATCTAGTGCTCCGATCCAAAAGCGAAATTTCATACTTCATGGAAGTCATCACTAACAAAAAACTTCGAACAAATCAAACCTTGCGCTGTATAGAACTCCTGAACCTAGGCTTTGATATCAATTGTTGTAAAACAAACAAGATACCAGAATAGCTTTGATACCACTTGTTGTAAAACAAAGCCGATATAAAAACAGATTTAATACCACTTTGTTATGAAACCAACTACCTAAATGAATTTTTGAAGTTATATGACAAATAATGAAGTATTTGATCAAGCAAAAGAATAAAAGAAGATAAGAATATGGCAAAAGAATTAAGAAATTTTATTGACTCAAGAATAATGGAGACTAGAGAACATTTCAATGGATCCTAATTCTAGTAATCCATTTTCTCACACCACATGTAAATTGTAGAGAAGAGTCAAGTATATAGGCAACAATGTAAAGCGATGTCCAAATCCTAATAGATGAGTTGTATTTGAAGTAGAATACCAAAAAGTGTTAAAATGCTAAACAGGCTTGGGTTGGATGACACTGTCGCTCCAACGACAAGCTAGCAATAGGTCCGTTGCTCGAGCGACAGACGAGCGACCAATTTTCGAGAGAAAACCTACAGGTATTGTTAGAGCAGCCAGCAAGCGGTAGGCTAGCGTAAAATGCGACAAGTTTTCTTCATGGTCCATGATTTTAACATCTTCAAGTTCAATACAAATTTCAACTCTCAATGGACTTCCAATATAGAATTTCAAATTGACATAGGACTCCAATAGCATTCCAAACTGAATTCTACTTGAAGTGCACTTTAATTAGAATCCTTCAATTACTTCAAACACTTCAACAGAGGAATTCGGGTCATACCCAAATTCAAAAAATCTCCAGCTTGACATGAATTCCACCAAGAAATGAACTGACTTCGTCAACAATAACCAAAAATTAATTTTTCCAACAAAACACAATATTCCACTTCTTCCAATGAATCCAAGCACTATTTTACAAAATTACCTTAGAATCTCCAAAAAAATTATAGACTCGAGCTAATCACAGGATTCTTATTTTATTGATAAATTATATTTTTTCAGTATTATCTCTTGACAGTTTGGTCCATATAAGGGAATGATTCCTTCACCCAATTAAACAAGTTTACTTTGATTGAGCATGTGAACCTTTAAAAATGATTATAGAAAATAATTAGTACTTTGCATGAAGGAATATGTATTGAGAAAGTGTAAATAAAAATTTTACATCGAATAAACATAAAGATAAGCTTAAATTAAATTTATAAAGAAATTGAATTAATGCACTTAGTAGGTTAACATTTTGAGACGAAATTCAAGTCTTGAAATAACTTGAATTTTATTATACTTATAATGTATTTGTTTCACCATGGCAATCGGAGTGGTTGTCCCTTCCAATCCTATATTTGGACCACCTTGGTCCATGGGATGTGACTAAATGTCAGCTTTGTAATAAATCTATGGTCCCTTGACAAGGTAGGAGTTGTTATCATAGCACATCGTATGCATGTGGAAAAAGGTGCTCCCAACTCAAAAAGCCTTGGTCCTTTGGAAGTAGTGAAGGTGTATGGTAGTCTTAAATCATCTATAATTGACCCTTTAAATGTAAAATGACTTTTTATATAATTTATTTCTAAAATAATCTTCAACAAGCTCTTTAATTTAACTTTTAAAATAGGGGGGAAATCTGGGCTCTCGACATTGAAAAGTCAAGCCCACTATTTATTTGTATTTTATAATAATGTCATTTAATAAAGGAAAGATTACATAATTAAGAATTTAAGTTTCATCAATTTCAAATTTAAGAATGTGACCGAAAAATAATTTGTGACCAATTAATTTATAATTTGTGATCAAATT
>CAIGRB010037647.1:14459-43381 GCA_903798255.1 Fraxinus quadrangulata
GCCCTTGAACTCCACGTGTCTCAAACTCACCATATTAAGAAGGACCTGAGGTATTTCAACTTCTTCATAATTGTCCACAACAAGAAATTCTAATTTGTGGAAGCTTTCCATTGGTGGGAGTGTACATGAAATTGCCAAGTACCTCAAGTGAACCTGATGTTCAAATCCTATTAGACGATCATATAGTGACATTCCGCTGAAGACCCTAAGAACTTTGTAGCTGCATGAGATTAATGAGACAAAACTCACAAAATCAGAATCCCATAGAAGAGAGCGTACGTGTAGGCCAAAAGGTAGTGAACTACGAGTTCTTGCACAGTTGATACTCAGATAATGGTGCTTCGGATGTGTTGATAATTGTTCATCATCATCACTACCAGTAACAAAACAACATAATCACATCATTGTTACGACCGTCAAATATAATAACCATTCTTAGTAAGCTAAAATAAAAAATGGATGGAAAGGAAAGGAAAAAGAAGAGATTGAGCTTACTCTCCAATCAACTTCAAAAAGTTATTTTCTTCAGCTATTCTCAAGCACATTTCACGCAATAGATCATGAATCTTGCTTGTTTTGACTTCTCCATCAAATCTTCTTTCAGCAACAAGTACTAGGCTCCTATCAATCAGTTTCATTAGATATTCTAGTGCCACATCCTCTATGTTCTTCTGTTCTTCCTTCTTTATAAATCCTTCGGCAACCCACAGAGATGTCAACTCCCGTACAGGGATCCCCATGTCTTCTTTGAATGCTCCGAAGTAAAGAAAACATGGTTTCAAATGCATTGGTAAATGATTGTAGCTAAGTTGCAATATTTGGATGCACTTTTCTGGTATTTCGGATATATGTGAACTTAAATTTCTTGCAACTTTTTCCCACAGGTGTTTTTTCTTCTCCACGTTTGCAAGAACTCCAGCTATCACGACCACTGCAAGTGGTAGGCCATGACAGTTTTTTGCAATTTGCTTGCCAATGTCTAGCAATTCTAGAGGACATTTTTTATCTCGGAACACTCTCTCTTGTAAAATTTCCCAACATTCAACTTCCGACAGAAAAGGAAGTTCCTTTATGACACTAGGAGTTGAAGCTTTCAAACCCACTTCTTTATTTCGAGTAGTGAATAAGATTCTGCTTCCAATTCCGTCATCTGGAATATATCTTTTCAATTTAATCCACACATTGAAATCCCATATATCATCTATCACGATGAGGTATCGCCATCCTTTCAAGTTTTTGTAAAGATCTTCAACCAAGCTTTCTTCCTCCACTTTCATGTATGTATCCCTCTTACTGTTACTCATTGAGCTCAAAATTTCAATCAACACATTTTTCTTATTATATATTTGAGAAACAACACACCAGGCACGCTTGTCAAAATGGTGTAAAATGGAGGGATGGTTATATAATTTATTTGCCAAGGTCGTTTTACCAAGTCCAGGCATCCCAGAGATGGAAATAATTTGCAGCCGGTCTGTTCCTCCAATAAGTTGTTCTGCAATTTCAATTGCTACATTGTCAAATCCTACAACAATGTCTTCCAAAATGGGAGGTTCATGTGGATGTTTTGAAACATTTGACATTCTGGCCTTGTTCTTCATTTCTTTGACAGCCATCATAATAAGCTGAGTCTTCTCAATGAGTTGAGGGAGCCGGAGAGTGAGATACCAAATATGAGTAAATGAGTAGATAACATATTCAACTTCATATGCTATGTCTCTGCTCCGTATCACAAGTTCTTCATGTTCTGTTTCGGGCTGCAATGCTATATCTGTGATGGATGATCCCAATAACATTAGCTCCTCGTGGAGCGTTACAATTTGATCATTCACAGCAACAATTGAGGCAGACTTATTTATTAGATCCATGAGATCATCGAGGACGGAATCAATAATGAAGAGTGAAACCACACCAATCTTTGGAGCCATATCACTTGGCATCTTTGAGACTGTGATGCAGTGCTCCTTGATCTTGGTTTTCAAGGTCTCAAACTTTCCTAACAAATCAGAAAGACCAAGATCCAAGATTCCTGTCTCCATAACTTGATCATTCTTGGTGAAAATGAAGAAATCTAATAAACTTTCTCTGTCTAGCAGCAGAGCTATGGTATCCATCATTGCCTTCTTTTTCTGTTTTTTTCTTCCCTTTCTTCCCATTTTTCCCTTCACCTTAGTGGATCGCAATGGTAAGTGGATAAAGTCGGAATGAAATAGACTTCGTACCTTATTAACCACAACCTCCAAATCCGGCATTCCAGTATAGGCTTCTTCCTCTTTTCTGATCAGAATGAATACAAAAATGGCCAAAAGGAAGGAATACAAGAAACTTCCCACCTCATTGACCACATCTTCAAGATCTATCAATATAGTCTTGGTGGGCTGCAAATGCATTGCTGTATCCCCAAGAAAACTGATAAGAAATCCAAGCTCTGTCCAGAGGTTTTGGAACGAACCCTTTACACGGGCAATCGAATCTTCCTCAAAATGTAGGATGGCTTCTACCATTAGGATGAGAAAGTTGATGAAGACCGCAACAACTTCATTAGAATTGAGAGTAGGAGTTAAATTGGACAAGATTTGCTGCTTAGGGACTGTAAAGAACACCTTAAGCTCTTGCTCAAGCGACGCTAATTTTTGGAAAGATTCTCTGATTTCTTTAATATATATAATGTCTCGGCCGTATAGTAAATATCGAAACCCACGTAACATATCAATTATATGTCCATGTGGAGAGGAGACATCTGATATATGCTCGATCACAATTTGAAGGAGATCTGTAAAATCCATTGCAAGGAAAGGAAAGGATGGTCGAATTGCAGGAGAAAAGAAAGATAGTGAAAGTGAACGTTGTCTACCCTCTAAATTTTTGTTTAAAGCATAATAGACGCTACCACTGAAGCAAAAACAGAAAATTTCGATTAGCTTATAGCTTTGAAGCCATGGAAATGGAAAATCGAATGAAAACCCAGAAAAGGGAAAGAAATGTAAACGGATGAAGAAAGAAGACTAGTAACTATTGAGGAGAGAAGATTAGTAGAGTAATGATTGAGGAGAGTGTTGTACAGCTCATACGTAGTCCATGTCGGTAAAACATTTAGGTCAGTTCGATTGCAAATGTGAAAAATGGATGAAAAAATAAATAAATTTCACATAAAGTAATTGTGTAAAAATTATTTGGCAAGAAATTATTAATTAAGTGTGTTTGATTGGAATAATTTTTCATTTGGAAAATTTTAAAATTTTGTGTTCATTTGGTTTTATTTTACATGAAAATTATTCATTAAAGTGATATTTTTTCCACAATTAGTTATAAAATTTGTTTCCATTGCCAAAAAGAAAAAAAATGAAAAAATCATTTTTTTAATCAAAGTTTAGAGTTCGTTTGGCTTTGTTTTACATGAAAATTGTTCATTAAAGTGATTTTTTTTTAATAATTGATTATGAAATTTGTTTCCATTGCAATTTAAAAAAAAAAAAGGGGGAGGGGGGTTGCAGAACCTGGAAAAGGCTCCACAACATGGAAAGGAGGCGCGTGAGAGGATGGAGGAAAATATTTTTCAGGTAAAATTTTTGCTATCAAACGGTGCAAAAAGTGGAAAATGGAAAAAAAATTCCAACTTCCAAGGAAAATCTTGGTTATCAAATAGGGCCTTAGGTGAATTAATCTTCTCGTACAAGATTTGTTTACAATGTTTGACGAGGACAATTGACTTAAAAAATAATTTTTGAAATTATATGATGATATTAAATTATAATTGTCAACAAATATTGTCAATCATCATTGTATATGTAGCATGATTATATTTAAATATGTTGGATTGAAATTTAAATTTAAATTTTTATCAAAGTCAAAATCAATAATTCATTTAAATCGTGTATTTTATGATATTCATAACTTTTTAATCACATATAGTTAGGGTTATCAATAGATTGTATTTCGATACGAAACGAAATTAATGGGAGATGGATTTAGGGTCTCAGTCCGATAACTTGATCAAGATTCGAATTCGATAATTCGTTAACTAAATAGATCAAATATGAATATAGGTCAATCCGATCTGATTTGTTATAAATAATCGAGTAGATAAAATATTTTTATAGCATATTATTTGTCACTAAAATAAATAAATTTAGAATAAAAAAGTAATCAAATTCAAAACATAAAAAAGTTGAACAATTTATAATTAGTAAACCTGTTTAAGAATTGGAAAATTTGAAAAAAAAATAAAAATTGATTCAACCAATGTTTTAAAAATCGACAAGAAAAAGGAAGAGGGTCAATGGTTAAAAAGTCGAACCGAGGTCGAATCGGTTGTCAAATTGACACATAAATGTAAAATAATATAAAAATAATAGATTTTTTTTAATTTTATTTTACTAATTAAAGTAAATAAATATCTATATTTTCTTAATTAAATTTATTATTGTAATTTATTTTACAAATATAAAAACTAATAATTAATATGTAACAAATAATTTGATTTGTTAATGGAAATAGTGAAATAAAATATTTATATTTAGAATTGAAATTCAATTTTACCTTGTCCCACATTGAATGTCAATAGAAAACTGGAAGAAGATGTCTCCTTTAAAAAGGAACATCATGATGATAGAAGTCACTATTGGGCTTGCTAGTAAAAACAGGTGAGCTTCAAGTTAGTTCAATTTTTTTTTAAAGAACATAAAATCATTTTATTTGGAAAAATCGGATCCTATTTTTCGATTTATGGTTAATCGGCTGGTTTAACAATCTATTTGAGGATTTTTAATTTTTCATTTAATGTATGATGATTTGATACCAACATTGATTTTTTTTTCCTAATTTTTATTAATTTCAGATCGGATTATCGATAATATAGCAAATCGGATATGGATTTAACAATTAAATATCCATTGGATTATCGGATCAGATCGGATATAGATAGATCTGATCCATATCCGATCTATTTATAGCCCTACATATAGCATCAATTTTTTATTAAAATTTTAATTCTAACATGTTACGTCACGTTTCTCTTTTCCTAATTTTTGCAAATATGATATTGTCTAATGATATGTTTAATGCTTCTTATTAATTTATTTTATTATGGCTAATAATATGTTGTAGTGGATTATACCTTATATGTTGTAGTGGATTATACCTTGAATGTTCTAGACGATTGACATGCCAATTAAATTAATTATACTATGCATACAATTCAATAAAACTTGAAATAAACTATTTGATTTGCTTATCTTATTGTTTGTTTATAATTTATTAACCTGTCATTTTTATTTATATGGAAACTATGTAAGTTCTTAGAATTTGCCATTTTTCTTTTCTAAGTTAATTAGTTGTAAATAGAATCAAACTGGGACTAAATAAGTTAATGGATGCAATTGTTTGGTTTTCATTAATTTACTTGGCATAAGTTATGCCTAATTAGATACCATGAGATTAAGCACCTATTTGGTTCATATTAAAATCTGATTTTAATTTCAAGTCAAAGTCAATAATTAATTTTAATCACACATTTCATCAATTTTTATCAAAATCTACTAAAAATTTAATTTTAATCTATACCAAACAGGGGCTAAATGTAAAATGTTCCATAATTCTGTACCTCTTATATCTATGAAAACTAATACTTCATCCCTTTTTCTTCAATTTATGAAGTTTTTTCGACAAAGAAAACGACCTTCCTATGCCCCATTTGAAAAGCAAACCGAAAGGACCTTGAAGAGAATTAATAGTGAGGAAGATGCAAAGCAATTCTTATTTATCATTAATATTGAAGTAAACATCTGTTAGTTGTTTTATGATATTATTTTTAGGATAAAAGTATTTATATGCCTAACCACGTCATCATAGGTAGTGTATATAAGTTGTACCTTGGTGTTGATTCTTAAAATTCATTGTTGTTTAATTCATGTTGTTGATTTATTCTTTGACTTCAAAGAATTTTAGAATTGTCCTAAAATAAAAATAGATGGCATGGCATTATGTTGAAAAGATTTGTATAAAATTCAGACTTATTAAACCCACGTTTGATTTTATATAGAATCTATACGAAATCATATTCCTTGACCAAAAATTCGATCATTGCTTGTAAATCTTAGTTTTGACAAATTTTAATATATTCTATTGACCTTATAATTATCTGATTTTTTGTAATAATTGTTCATGTATAAGTTAGGAATGATCATAACTTAGAGCCTATTAAAGAAATTAATTTATTAGTATTTTCCAAATGTACTCTACTTTGACAGTGTTAATGCAGTCAGAATACATAACTCGAATTATAAAATAGAAAACGTGAANATAACGTGATTCAAATATCGATTCCAGACCTTGTAAAAAATTGTACATGACCTATTATGTATCTATCATGTTCATGCAAAGTTTTGTTCAAAAAGGACTTCTAATTTTTGAGATAAAATTACTTATGTGCATGTTGTTCAGAAATTTCAGCAACTACAAAGTTGTTAGTGAGCTGCTTTAAAAACTAAGAAAAATATTAAATATTACTGATTTAACTAAGTTTATAATTTTATTGTGTCTCTCTTAAATATTAGAGAGGAATATATTAGGTTCATAAATTACTTCACCATTTTTATAAAGAGAGTTGAAATGATTAAGAGTCTTTTATGTAAAAGAAATGTGAACTTTTATATCATATTTAATATATTTGAGTTATGACATTTTTGGATGTGTTAATCTTCTTATATTTAGGATGCATAAAGTAAAATAAAATGAAATAGCTAAATAGAAAAGTGTTATGACTTGATATTTGATGATATTTTTAGGGGGTTAATAATAAGTAAATAAATGATATGTACATTGAGGTTTCTAAATAAATGGTAATGATTTAGGACTTATGGGACGTTGATTTTGTGGGCAGTTAGAGACATCCCATTGGCTATTTAAAAGTAAATTGTCGAGGATCCAAGGTAAGTAAACTTCTCCCGTAAAAGTGCGCATACAGTATTGGTTATATGTATAAATATGTTATCTTATGTACTCTTATGTTAACATGATATTTGATTATTATGTTTTATGTCATTAATGTTTCTCATTACATATTTATACATGTCAATGCATCCATAAGCATATATGAAGTTTCAAGAAACAAAAGGTTCCAAATATCAATGACTCAAAGAATGTTTTTAAAGATATGTATTCTAAATGTTTTTGTTACAAAATGTATCTCTATGCTATGAAGGTGTGAGTGGAGAATGGGGTGTGGGGGATCGGGGCACCCAATCAATGTTTAATGTTCAGTGATAATGTTAATGTTAATAGCTTTGCAGTAGTACCGGTAGGACTCAACCGGGTTCCGAATAATAATTGATCACTGTATTCTAATTGCCTAGGCAATACACTAAGTGAGCTCACGATGTCAATGTTAAATTTTTAAAGAAATGAAAGAAAGTAGATACATATTGAGAAATAATTTTTATTTTAAAGTAATTCATATACATATCATAAGCATGTATCATATATATGAGGTTTGCTTACTAAGCATTAGCTCATTTCATGTTATCCCTCTCCATTTTCAAATGATGAAGGCAAGATGATTTGGATGACGACTTGTGGTGACATGAACTCAATATTATCATATTTAAATATTGAATTCATTTTATAAATAAATTAAACATTCAATTTCATTGTCCTATATATATATATATATAATATTTTTTTATTAATTAGTACGAACTATTTTCATAAATGAAGTCATTGATGTTTATTATGTTGAAGAAAAATTAAATAATTTTTTCCGCGTTTATGATTTTAAAAGAAATAAATGATAATACTTTCAAATTTTGGTATATAGAATTGGGAGTGTTACATAACCCTCACCAAATATGAGCTTATTGTCAAATTGAATGAAATGGTTGAGGGACACAAAATTTTGTTAAAGAATGAACGTTTGGTTTTAAGAAATAAAATTGTTGAAAATTAATGTCTCAAATAACAAACTACCACGTAGAGCGATTACTGATAGTTAACGATTATAATATTATTATTCACTTTTAAATGTCAATGTGGAAATGACATTTTCTTAAAATACAAAGCTTTTCATGGGTAGAGACAACAAATGTCTTGTTTCTTTCCCACCTAGTAGAAAATCGAGATAGGAACTAAGAACATGTTACTCCATACTCGCTCAGACTCTTATTTCCCCTCATTTTCCCCACCCATCCTTCCTCGCCAACTTCTCCCATCCACTGGCTCAATAATCTTTGGATCTTTTGGACATGAAATATCAACATTTTTATGTGCAAAGATCCACAAACCATTTTGAACAAAGTAGGATATTTGGGCTCGCAGATTGCTACCAAGTTAGCACACTCAAGTTTTTGCTCCAAGGCAAGACATGTTCTTCTAAGTAGCATTCGAGCTCTTACTTGGGCACTGAGATCGATTATCAGATTGGATAAACCGGTTATACTCATCTAAACAATTAAATCCAAAGTTTGGGTGTAGGCATCTTTCTTTGATGTTTCTAGGAAGCTCTTCTTCAAACTCAGAATTCGAATCACTCATGGTTTAATCTTTTTGGTTTTGCAAGTAATGTAATCATTTTTCCGAATTTCTGGATTCTTTTATCAAGCTAGCTTGTAATTCTTGAAGATTATGAATATAGATGCCTACATTAGCATGTTTTATCTTGAAAAGAACTTCAGCAACATCACATACATTTTGGACAAGTTTACAAACATCTCTAACTTTCTTCCACTCTGGGATATCACGGTCCCAGCAATGATCCGTTTCTAAATAATGTCCTTTAGCCTCCAACTCCAATGCCTCTTGCCGAGTTTCCCAAGAAGACTATGGCGAATTTTTTGGATAATATATTCAATATTCTAAAATGCCTATACCACATCCCAAAGTTTATTGTTCTTTTGTTCAATCTTTAGATGTTTTGATCTTCACATTTGTATCTTTAAATAGGAGTTATGTATTTTTTGTGGTGTAGGGATGATGGTTATGGAATTAATGAATATATCAGTGAATAAAAGATGAGATATTTATGTCATTTTACTTGCAATTTTTTAAGTAAATAAGAAAAGTGTCGTGTACCAAACACTTATATTGTGGTGGTAATATAACCACCCTTAATGTTAATCATATATTACATAAAATCCACAATTACTAGTTGCTTTTCCACCACTCATTTCGAAAGACCTTCCACTTCTTTTTAACAAAATCAACTTTTTAAATTTTCTAAACAAGCACAGAATGACAATGTAAAAATGACTCGATTTTTTTAAAGGTTAGAGAAGCTGTTTATAGATCAATTTATCTTGATCTATGTTAGTTCATATTTTATTGTAAAAAGCATGTTGAGTAAAACAAACTAATCCTCGCTGAACTCAATTACTGAACTTATACTTAAGACATGTTCGACAAGACTTCCACTTGTAAAAAAGTTATCAATTTCCTTTAGAAGCTCATTCCAGACAAATCACTTCGAAAAATTTATCCAAAAAGATTGATAATCTCATAAACAGGTTTGACTTTTCAAAAGTCCAACCAAACAACCATTATACAACGCCACACTTGGGTTTCTTTGAGGGAGTTAAAGTTCACAACAATTCAATATTATACCCTATTTTAATGTTAGGGAGAAGAGCACGTTAGAACAAATGAACATGAACAATTACCCTCTAACAAGAGTCTTACAATGCCCAGTCAACCAATAGCCAACACAAGGAAAAGACTCGTCGGTCCTTGGTTTAGAGACTAATTTAGCTGTATAATGAATAACCATATATGTAAATGAAGTTAAATTTCGAGACCTATTGTCCTCTTTATTTTTATTTTTTTTACCTGCCTTCCTACTATGTGAGATCATCACTGCATACAAAATCATGCTAGATAGCCATTCATACTCCGGTGACCTGATCCAACCAAATAGAAATGCAGATAGTGAACAAATAAAATTGTCAGAGAAGTATAATAAGAGTGTAGCACCTGCAAAAAAGATACCACACACAAGAATTAATTTGCAAAGGCACTTGTAAGAAAAAAAATGATAGTATGAGGTGTATACTGCATCATTTCGACTTGGGTACAAGGGTGAGGTTCACATATGTAAATTGAATACCACAAACCTCGACCATGAGTGAAGTTGTAGCGCTAAGATTCTCTAATTCATTTAAGAGAATTAATACATTCGCAAGTCATTATAATTATTCCCTTTTCATCAAATATCAAATAAAAATTATTTGGATGAAATAACAATAGGGGCTAGCATTTTACCTTGTACCACAAACAAACAATAGACGTTCTTGCAATAGCAAATAGTCGCAAAAAAAGTCCCTGAAATCCCTTGAGAAATTGAGAGAGAAATTATACGGTTGGCTTTGAAATTACAATCCATTTTTCAGATCAACAATCCATATATTTATATTTTTTTGTACATGAGAACTTGCCACGTGCGTTGCACGAATTTTGTCTTTATTTTGTCTTTATTATTTTAGAAATTGTACATATTAAAAAAGTTGTTTTTTTTAAGGGGATGCATGTGTCTATTGATGAATCAGTTGATTTAGGAAAGTCAGTGTTGTTTGTTGATGCAGAAGATTCAGATAAGTCAATGGATTTGGAATCATCGGTTGCTGCTGATTCTAATTCTGATGATTCAGGGATGTTAGAATCAAATTCGAGCAGTGTAGACGAGAATGATACTTCTGATAAGGCTAATAAAGTTAATATTTCATCGAACTCAACGGATTCGGAAGCATCAGATACTGATAATTCTAGTTCTGATGATTCAGGGATGTTAGAATCAAATTCGAGCAGTGAAGAAGAGGAAGATGCAATTTGGAATCAAATTGGAGATGGCACCGATAATATGAAATCGAGTAAGAGAGAGAATGATGATTTAAACAAGAGTAGTTTAAAGAAGAGAAAATTTCCTGGCATACAAAATTTGGTCGATTGCAACGTGGAGCATGATAAAGATCAAACGAGTATGGCAAGACATCTAAGACCCCCAATGATTTCTAGGCCTCAAAAGAAAAATCTCGGCTCACAATCCGAGAATGAGGATTGTAAATTACAAACAAAGGACAGCTGCAACACTGCATGTGTGCAAAGAACTGATCAAAAAGGAAGAAGGAAGATTGGGACACCAACTGAAGTGAGAAATATTTACTGAAGTAAGATGTCTGTTGATTGCATGGGGAAGGAAGCATGTGAAGGCATACCTTTTAAGAAAAAAACTCACAGAACAAAAAATCTAGAGGCAATTAAGATGTTGATTAATTCAATAGAGAAGGAAGCACACGAACCTGTGGAAAAACATAATTCTGTTGATATCGATGCTATGAATCCTAAATCCTTGCCATTTAAGTTCAGGTTTGAGGATGAGGATCCATCCCCGCCTGAGAAATCAGAATGGGAGAAGGAAATTGATTCTCTTTTCTGTGACTTGGATATGGTCCCCGGGAATCTGAGGCTGCAAGAATTCTTCAACAGTAATATCACGGCTCTCTTTGCTTGATTTTGCTTGATTTGATGTAAACTTGAGTCTTGCTAACTTAATAAGGTAATTATTTACTAAGGATATAAGCAACTCTAAAATTTTAAAAATTATTGCCAAATATAGTTGATTATGTTGTTACAGAAACCAATCAACAGCCATTTCATGTTTTCAATGCCCCTTTAGGCTTCTAGTTAGTACATTGATTTTGTGAATTTCCATATCTTCTTCAGTAACTTTGATTTGCCCAAATTAGGTATCTTTTATCTATCTTTTTTGAAAAATGCTAAATGTACACGGGAGTTGTCCTATTAGAATGCACAAATAACTTTTGTTAAAACGTGAATGTCACTTTTTAACGATAAATATTCAAAAAAGTGACAAAATCCCAAACAAAGTGACAATATGTGAAAAAAGTGACAAATATTCAATAAAGTAAATTTATTAACTAGCATATAAACTTAGATTTGGAAGCTATTCAATAAAGTGATAAATATTAAAAAAAAAAATGATAGAAAGTGACAAATTGATGCAGAATGTATTGTTTTCCTGATTGCCTAGCCTTGATTCCCATTTTACAAACATTCTTAACAAACTTTGCATTTGTGCCTTGATCAATCCATTTACTCATTGCCACCATCAAAGTTGACAAAAAGTGACAATCTTAAACGAAATGACAGAAAATGAAAAAAGTGGCAAATCATAACCACCACCATCTCTGAAGCTGCCATTACTACAAAATTTGGCCACTAAAGAATACCTATTATTCAAATTCATATTTCTCATTAGTTTAGCAAGCTAGACTCCATTGATTGGTTGAATAGTGAGTCAGCCATTAATGTGTTATGTTCCTTTTTGGAATGCAGATATTGATACAAAAGATTTATCTTGTTTTTGAATTGTTTTGCACTTCGGCATAGAATCTTCATTAGCATTTATCCAACTTTCAGAAGTTTCTACACAACCTAAGATAATATAATATACACTATACACATCGAGTTCAACTGTATCATGTATTGTGCAGTTAGATTAGAAACATTCCTTGTTTTGAAATTCTAATTCAAAAGCTAAAAATATATACAACGTTGGTCAGAAACTTTTGACACTCTCAAAATACAAATAAAAATCAATGTATCCAATGATGATCGTGTTCCAGAGGACAATTGTTGGATGAGGAATTAAGTCGAGCAGTTGGTGGCGAGATGGACTTCGCCATTTTTGCAAAGCTAGCTTAGATGGTACCTGATTGTTCTAGATTTGGGAGGTGTGTCTTGGTGGAGTTGAAGATGGTGGGTATCTTGAGGAGTGCTTGCTTGTTACTCTGAGAGTAGGAAGTAAGAGTAATTGTGGTGATGATTTTTCTGCAGTAATTCTTCATATTTTTATACCGTACGAACTCTGTAAATCATCTGTAGTTTTGGAAGACACAAGTCCAGAGGACGAGAGATTCAAAGAACTCGAGTCCCCCAACAGAGACTCTTGAGAAATTTCTTCAATTACGGACTGGGAACCCTGCACCACATTGTTTGAAGTTGTTGAGAAAAGGGAGAGGACTTCTATGTTGAGGAGTGAGTTTCTATGAGGTTACCGAAATAAGTGTGGGTTTTAATTAACAATTTAGGACGTAATAATTACTTATTTAAAAGTTTTAATTAGTTTAAAAGGTATTAATCAAATTAGTTATTTTTATAGTGTACATGGACCTAATTTCATCTATTATTAATAGATTGCAACGATTGATGAAGAAAAGTGCAAATTTCCCAATAAAGGGTGGGCGCGGGGAAATTGAGCTGCCGCTAATTGGGCTTATGTGGCCCGGTCCATTCATTGCATTTCTTCCTAAAATACCAACAGTTCTCGCGCCCATTTTTTCTTACATTCTACAACTGATTCGGATCAGGTTTGTCAAATTCCGGGTCCGGATCTCTCCGTCTCCTACTCCTGCACCATCCCTTTGCAGGGCTTCATGCCCTAATTCCAAAATCCTCTTTCCCCTCCCTCTAAGAATTTTTTCACAGACACCGTTTGACTTCTCCTTTTTTAGCTGGTATGCTCGCGATGCCTTACTTTTTTCTCAATATATGCGTGTGATGTGTGTTTATATATGCACATAATCTGTCGTTTTGTACATAAAGATATCCAGGGTTAGCTATGCAAATATATTTATATACACATGCATACCTATATATGCAGTGCTAGGGTTTTGGAGCGCACTTAGGGCGCGAAGTTTTAATTTAAATAAAAAATGATAATTATGGTTTGCAAGTTGTATCACTGCTCCAATTCTCCACTTCCGCTGAACATACGTGGTTACTGATTGTTGTTTGCCAATTACTTTCTCAACGTGCTAACAGTGATATTTCTTATTTTTGTTTTTAATTTTTGAACGTAGTACTGTAGTGTAGGAGTGTCTTAATCCCGTGGCATGGTAACAGGCTGAACTGGGACCTGAACTGATGCAATGAGTAGGCTATCATTTAGGCCTCGACCCCTCGACATCCACAAGAAGCTTCCCATTTTAAAATCTGTTAAGGACCTTGAAGATGATGAGGCCTCCACTTCTACTCGTACCTCCCAGATATTGCGTTTTGCTGCAGAGGCTGATAATGAGGTGCCATATTCAATTGAAGCACATTATGAAATTATGATATGTAAATTAACCCCGTGCTGACCATCCAGCAATTTCTTGCCAATTAAATATGTTTCCTTGAATATTTGGATTTTAGTCTGTGTTATTTGAAGTATATTTCGTTGCATAGCTTTATCAGTTCTTGGATAACTATTGTAATCTGTATTGTGTGTACCATGTGCCTTGTTAGCAAGTTCTCAGTACTAAATCTTATGGTCCCTTGTTCTAATCTCCATCCCAGCAAGTAAAGTTTGTTCAGTATGACAGTCATACCCCGTTATCGTGTTATTCCCTGATTATTCGGATCTGCCTTATGTCTAAATTTGGAGGGAGGTCTTCTCATAAATTCATGCGCGCGGGAGTGATTTTCAGTAACAAAATTCCCAGGTTCCAATTTATATTTGGAGGTTTGAGATGAGTTCTCCTTTCCACTCTTTCCCCCAAGCTTGCTGTTTTCTTGAAAGAGAAAAAAAATAGTTTTTAGGTCACAGGATGTTGTCACAATAACTTGGTAAGACAATCCAATAGTTCATAGCAATATGGAATGAGAAAAGACCATCTCTGTCTTTATTGATCGCATTTAGAAACAAAAACTAACATACTTTGCTCATATTTTCCCCACTCATACTGAAATTATTTGCCAAATTAAAATAGAATGTTGGATGCTGTATGGAGGGTGTAATATTTGGCCAAAAATTAATTGAAAAAAAATATCTTGTGGTTAATCTCTAATAATTGCTGTACTAAACCTTGTTTACTCTATAATGTATGGAAACGAAAAGAAAAAAAGATCTCCACGCTGATATAGATTTAATCTATGTCGAGTATGCTTGTACAACTGAAAGAATTGCTAATGCAGAACTTATAACAAGGACCTGTTATAACTGTATCAAGGTTACGAATATAACCGAATTAATGGCATTATAAGATCAAAAAAGAATGCCAGTGTGCAGTTCCCTCACCGAAACAGCAATGAGAACTGACACAGTAAATCCAAGTTCCAGTTTTATTTTATCTTTATCATTTTTGAAAAAAAAAAAGGGTGGCTAGGTGTGACAATATGATTTCTTCATCAGCGACATCGAGGATCCTATTGCGACAAACAAATTCTTTTTGGCCGATTTTTAAAAAGCCATATGATAGAATGTACACCGTGTTTTGTTGCTGATTCAGAGTATTGATGCATATTGCTTTCACAAGACTTGTAAATCTTTGCCAACTTAAGAGTAATTGCTTGTCATGTCACACCTGTATGTACATTTCAGCACGAGGTACAATCAGATATGCATGGTTTTAAGTAATGCCTCAAGTATATTTTTTTAGGTGCGACATATATCTAGCAAGAAAATTGCTTCAGAAATACCTATTCCCAAGTTTGCGGTTGTGGATTCGTATGAAAGAGACTACTCCCGTACTTTCTGTCAACCGACATCATATGTGCATGCAAGGGGAGGTAGTTCAACTATAATATCTGCTGATTGGCTGTGATTTTTTTTCCCCATATACGCTTGATAATTATGTTTATTGCTTACAGCTCGGGCTGAGATTGGTGAAGTTGTTGAGTACGATCTTGACAACGAAGATGAAGATTGGCTTCTAGAATTTAACGGAGAAAGAAGAACTCTTGATGCTGAAATGTAATAATCTCTCTATTTCCATCTTTTCCTTGTTACTTTGTCTTTTCTCTGTCTACTAGATATTAATCCTTTTATCTACATGTATGTAATTATTGAGAAATCAGTCTACAGCTCTAATTTTAGAACTGAAGGTATATGTTTTTATGATTTCGTTTTCTTTTTTGAAATTATGTTTCTATGATTTCATTCTTACCTTTTGGATTCAGGAGTTACAAAAACTGGTATCTCAGTAGAATATTAAGTACTCTGTTATGAGACGATAGTTATTTTCTGGTTGATGACTTTTCTACCAGTTTAAAACTTTTCGTTTAACTGGTTGTATGACGAATTGATTTTTATTTTTATTTTTTGCTGCTATGCTAGACCTTGCTGAGAAATCTGACTACGTGACACTAGAATTTCCATCATTATCTCATTTAAGTGGGAAATACCTCCTTGCTTTTCTTTCAAAGATCTATCTCACATTATAAAATTATTTTTGTTTTGAAAGTGGAGAGGATGTGATGAGTTATAAGGGAATGCATCTTATGACATTTAATTTACTCACTGTTTTTATTCCATTGATTATGCTAGTGCCACTTGATTGTTGATGCAGGCTTGAGACAATTTTGTTTAAACTGGAGGTTTTAGATCATAAGGCTCGTGAAAGAGCAGGAGTAATCACTCCAACATTTGGCTCGCCTATTCCCATTCTTTTAACTTTTGGCGCTGCTGTCGAGGTGAAACTTTCTTTCTGATTGCATTTTCTATGAACCGTGCCTCATTCTGACTTCAATTTTTTATTCACGTTTTTATTATTGAATTTCATTTATGGAAAAGTGATTTTAGTGACTAAGTTACTAGATTCTGTTGACTTTTGGAGGGAGAGAAATTTTGAGTTAAGAGCTTGGAAGAGAAATTTGAAATCTAAATCCTTTCAGTTATAGTAGGAATGATGAGGTAGAGTCATAGTGGAAGAATAAGCTTTTGCTTCTTGTTGGTAATGGAAATTGCAACTTGAATTTCATAAATGAAATAATTGTCCTTCAAGTTTAGACTTGCTACTTGCCTCTTGTAGTATATTACTCCAAACAACTTTAACCACTTTAATTTTCTTGTTCAGGTAGATTTTTTTTCTTTTAAGTAGGTTATATTCATGATCAGAAAGTATGGTAGGTGACAGAAGAAAATGAGGTCCTTGGCCTCGCCCAGCAAGGAACTTGGGTTTGACCAAGACCTTGTTAGTTAGATATATCCTGAGTTCTGACTACAATGTCCTTGTGTGGTTTTATATAGCTATTCCCCCTCTTATCTTTTTTCTTTTGAGAAAAGGAAGCTCTGTGGGACATTATGTTTCATAGAAGTGGTTAGACATAAACTCAAGAGATGGAAGATCATGAAGGAACCTCATCTTGCTTGATTTTTCTGTTCTCGTTAAAAAGTAATACAATGAAATCAAGAAGTTCGATGCATAGGCACTAATTAATGAGAATTTTTGGAAGTCACTCAATTTTTTCCTCTTGTCCAAAAACTCGTCAACTGGATTACTAGTGCAGAAAATTGTTTTAGAGCACTAAATCTTCAAACCACAATCCAGGAAATTTAGAGTTTGCACATATAAGCTCTCAGTTTCTCTTAGTGGCTACTGGCTTGGATCCTAAGAAATTGAATTTCCTTTATAAATGATTTCGTTATAATTACAACTCAGGGCGGGTAGTAGTTGTATGACAAGTCAATTCCACAATAAATTGGAACTTCAATCTTTATGTTGTAAAAATTGGTCCTGACCAGTGTAATCAGTCATGCGATCCTAAAAGCTTGTGCGGTAAAATGTAGGCCCCATTATGTAACTAAGGAGAATACACTCTACAGAGCATTGCACTTACTCCGATTCAACCTGTTAAGTTACCAAACTTCAAGGGCCCTCAACCAAGATGAGTCCTGGGTTTGATAATGAAGTTTGTGACATGATCATGTCATAATTCAAGTTAGGCTGTTTTGAAGTCAGTCTAGCTATGCGCATGTCTAAGAATTAATTTGGTGGTTCCTTGTGAATGATTTGGTCTTGATCAGCTGTTTGTATGGTGTACCACACCATGGCTGCAAGATTGGAAAAAAGTGTCCCGAACGAGGTTCTCCTAAGACAAAGTCTTAAAAAGCCAACGGTTTGAAGAAAAAAGAAAACTATAGAGAGGGCCAATTAAACAAATTTTTAGAAATTGGGTAGGAAAGGGGTCAGCAACAGCTAAGCTTTCCTCATATTGGCATACGTGCATTCATTTTGGTTTTCTTCCGATTCTATACAAAGCACAGTAATGGAATATGCACTTTGCTTTACATAACAACAAAATTATAGTGTGCTTTTGGCCTTCTATTTCCTTGTCTTCACAATTTTGGCTCTTACCAAGTAAGTGGTTCTGGATTTTTCTAATAGTTTGTCCGTTCACATGATAGGCATTGCAAGCCCTTTCCATCAAATATGGAATTTTCCAGGTTGTTTACAGTTACTGGAAGCAAAAGGTATCCGTCACAATTTGATGTTATTTATGTTTTTGATGTCTCTGGTGGGGATTACTTTTACTAGAAAGAAATAATTGTCTGATATGCGTAGTGTTCTTGTAATGGTTTGTCAAATTTAGCAATAGTCTCACCTCTCTTATCCTTGTTCCGTGAATGCTTGGATATGATCTCAGAACAATACTCTTGTGCTGTAAAATGAGACTTGAGACTTTATAAGTTGACCTTATTGTATCAAATTAGTTTGCATGACAGTACCATTATTGTGATCGGTGGAAGTGATACTTATTTTTAATTCATTGTTTCTTTCTTTCTATCTTTGCTAGAAACTTGGAACTCTCTTGGCATTTCATGTCTCTCTCCCCTTAAACGCAAGCGTGCATTAGTGAGTACGTCTTAGTAGATGTCTAAAAATGTTTTGAAATGGGAACAAGGACAAGTTGAAATTATCATTTTCAAATATAATTTCATTTATCTTTTTATAAATTTTATTTAGTCCCTATTTGATACATATTAAAATTTTCATTCTCATTCAACTACGCATTCTTTAATAAAATAATATTTTCCATCACATCAATAACTTTTCCTTCTTTTTCAACCACACATTCTCCATCAATCTACTATTCCAGAATACATTCTTCCAAAATAATGTGGTTCAAACACACCCTTAATTTTTAATAGAAGTTAATTGAACTTTTACATGAATATATTTTGATATACAATTTCTTTTATGAGTTTCAGCATTTCATGCTTTCATTGTTTGATATTAGAACAATCATGCTAATTAGCACCTAGCTACCATTGACAGGAGAGGAGTATTTTTTATTGTTAAAACTGACGTAAAATCTAGGTTAGAGTTTTAAATGAACGGGATATCTTATTGATCTAACTTGAGATTGACATGTGTGGCTCATTATATATATACACACGTGCATCCCTACATTTGTTCAAGTCAAACTTTGTTAATTACAAAACCAACTGAACTTTTTTCGAAAGTTTCTAAAAAGAATCTCTCCGTCACAATATCACTTGCAATGAACCACACATGTCAATCTGAAGTTAGATCACAATGAGCCATACTGACACCCACTCTCACACATATATAGAGATGATCTATTAAGCACTAGTGCTTAGCTTATGTTAAGCACCCCTGATATGTCACGTTAATTTATTGGTGAATAACAAATTTAAATTAAATCTTGAGACCAATATAAATTTATTCACTAACAGACTCATGTGACGTGCCACCGGTGCTTAGCATAAGATAAGCACAGTGGTCAGTAAATCATTTCTCTCTATATATACGCACTAGGTATCTATGGTGTTTTCAATGAGGACAAGTGAGGCTCCCTCTTCTGAAATCTGTAGTTGATGAATATTAACTGGGATTTTTTTTTTCCTTTAAGCTATGAATAAAAAGGAACATTTGATTCAGCGTGTTTACTGGGAAAGTGGATAAAATGGTTGGTGATTTTCACAAGGACTGCTTAGTTAGAATTGAATGCTTTTGAATACATTTTGTTTTTATGTGCATATTTGTACTTTTTAGACCTTGCATCTTAGGGATATAAAGGCACTTGACTATGATACGTGAAACTTTAACTCAATGATGACTTGGTGGTTTGGCAAGGGACACAGAAAATGTTTTTTAATGTACAGTGGACCATGTAGAGTGTCATATTAAGCTGGATTTGACTATTGTTTGATAAGGAGGGAAAATAGTGGTCGGGATCTTGTTTTATATAGTTAGTTGGATCTTTTGGTTAACACCTTGCTGGTTTATATCCAGTTTTGCTTATCATAATTAAATGAATTAAATGATTTTTTCAAGATGCGTTCTTACATATTATTTTGCCAATTTTGTTTTTCTCTCTTTTTCTCTACCAGCGGGAACGATGGCAAAAACCGTTTCTTCGGCGTGTGCAGGTTCGTTTCTCATGTTACTGGTTGATGTTACTATCAAAGAATCTGGTTTAGGTGCACTTGATTAAATGTGAGCTTTCTTGACAAACAAGCAGGTCTTGATTATTGTTTTCATTTCCTGCACGTGGTAATATAATTTGTTGAAGAGAGATACACGTGACATCTTCTAACAGCTAAGCTTTTAGATCAAGTGGTTCAACATGGTATCAAAGCAAGCAAAGGTCTTGAATTCAAGTCTGTTTGCCACCCATTTATCAAAAATTGTGCACGTGTAAGGTTTTCATTAGAAGAAAATGAATCTAGCTTACACGTGTGGGGGTTTAATGAAGATAAGATTTAAATGATATACATTACATGTGACCTCATCTAATAGCTAAAGTTTTTAGATTAAGTGAGTCAACATAAGTTGATCTCAATTTCCTCTTTGCCTATTATATTGCTATAGATTGCAATTAAAAGAACTGCTTTCATGTTTCCTCTTTCTTATCTCATCAGTTTAGCTCTTTAGAATGGGAGTTTTGTCATGATTCACCGTATTGTCATTCTCAATAACTCCTGGTTCGAAAGCATTTTTCAAATTCTTAAAAAAAAGAATAAAGTTGAAAAATTCAAAAATATGTAGAGAATAATTTGATATATTGAATGGGTTAATTGAAAAGTGTAAAAAGCCTTTGTTTACATAGACAAAATTATTTTCTAATTTTACCAGTATAAGGAAAGAAAACTAAAATCCTAAAAGGAAATAAAGTCTTAATCTGAAAAGAAAGAAAAAAATCATATTCTAATCGTGGAAGGACAATAAATCATAATCTAAACAAGAAGAAAAAGAATAGGATTGTCCTACATTAACTCCTCTTTATGTATGTGCAGTTCCAGACGATTTGGTTTAGGATTCATTTGTATGTGCCTTCCCTCTGATTTTCTGGAAACTTATTTTTTAAACTGCCTACTTGTATCTGCTAATAACTGTTCCTTGCAATTTCTATTGCAGCCACCTCCACCAGTCAATGATACTAATCCATACAATGTGTTCAGGCGAAGGGAGAAAGCTCATAAGCTTCACACTAGGAGGGTATGTGGTTTCTTAGTTTACGAGTGCTTTCACATTTTTTAAGTGGTCAATTTTTTATTTTTATTGTATTAATATTTATTAAACTTTGAGAAATAAAAATGTACATTTAATGCATCTTGTGCATGATTGCTTTATGCTGCACAGATGCAAAGGAGGGATAACAATGTGCAGTCATTTGAAAAGCTTCGCCAGGTTAGTCTGTTCTCCCTTCAATATTTTTTCTATGATATTCTATATTTGGTAGTGAGAATTTTTAACTCAAGTTCTAATAGGTTTTCTGAAGTATTAACTGTCACTATTATTCTTTTTGCTTAGGTTAGACAAGAGTATCTTAAGGCTTGTAGTTGTTGAATACATGTTCTTCGTATTTAAAACTTATTCAACTATATGCTGTGTCCTCAAATTACGCATCATTTCTTGATTGGATTTTGCACACACTGTTTGCCCTCCTGCTGATGAATTTGAAGTTTGGCTGCAGCATAATACAACCTTGATGAAATAATATTATATATTAGCATGAAACACTGACTTGACAACTTGCTCAAGCCATGGTTAGTTTCTGGACGACAAACATTATATTCGAGCCTGCTGCTTGCATCGTGTTCGTGTTCGTGTTCATGTTCATAAAATAAATTTGCTTGGACATTGAAGAATGAAGATGTTTTTTCTTCTGCTTGTCATTGCTGATTGCCAGTATTTCATCCTCAACAGTTGATCATTGACTATTTTCTCTGATTGTCGACTTTAAATTCTAATTTCTGGCCATTAACGGAGTTCAGAAGTGACATACAAGAAGCTGAAGAGCGAGGAGCTTGAGAGCTAAAAATTAATAAATCACTTCCTAACTTTAGAAATATTATAGCACTAATGTATCATACAATTACTCGCGGTATCCTTTCTTGGATTCTGTCCTACAATTTTGTTTGAATGCTTTTGCTTAATGCACTTATTCAGATTATTTTGATTTTCACCATCTTCAGGTCCGGCGGAACCTTGATCAGGCAAAAACCATTATTGAGGCTCTGATCCAGGTACACGGCCCTACTATTTAAAGCTTGTTTGAGCCTCATTTTTTCTTAAGAATGCATTTTGGAATAATAGATTGATGGATAATGTGTGGTTGAAAAATAAGAAAAAATTTTAGGTTTATGTGTAATATTATTTTATTGAAAAATGTGTGGTTGAAAAAAAGAGAGAAAAATGTATTTTTGGAAATAATGGGGATCAAACAAGAGCTTAATAAGTTTCATGATATTCTGATTAAGATTTGTGCTTTGCACGGCGATGAAAACTTTTGCAATGACAGTAAGTTCTCATTCCTTCATCATGGTTTTATGTAGAGGGAAGAGAAGAAACTAGAACTTGTGGAGACTGAGGTTAGCCTTCAGAGAATTCAAATGGAGTACAAGGTATTCACAATTATTTTATCTTGCCAAACTATTGACAATTTTGAAATTGTTATTTATTGCTTTGTAACTTTTTGAACATTGATAATAGTGCTTGGACACCAAATGAACCATATAAGATCTCCGCGTTACAACTGGGACCACATTTCAGCAAGCACAGAAATTGCCAAAGTGCCATTATATAAAAAAAAAAAATGCAAATCCTTATAGCTTGTATACGAATCAAATCGGACACCATTAAGACATGCTAATATACTATGGCTATCTTTATTTACGAGAATTCTTATTAGCTCACGTGGGGGACACATTTTTAGTTTTAGGTCCAAAATTGTTGTCTTTTCTAACCATTTAATGGCTTGTGGATCATGATGTATAATTATTAGTTGTATCGTGTAGTTATAGTTAAGATAACACTGGCCATAACAATTTCTCTTTCTGATAATTAACTGGGGAAGAGCAAATTAGTTTGACATTTTTGCATGTTCATACGCAATATTTTTTGTTTTAAAAAATTTGCTGACATTAGTAAGTCTTCAAAGACTAACAATGAATCAACATTTCAGAAATTTTCTAATAGCATTATTAGTCTTGGATAGAGTCAGAGGATTTTGGCACTTTTAAGTTTTAAGAGAAGAATTTGACATCCAGAAGGAATACAAGACATTGATGTAATGATGATTCTAGACACTATATATATATATACACACACACACCTACGTATCCTAGCCTTTTTAAATCTAGTGTAATATAATAAAGATAAACAAGGGGCAAGACAACAATTGTGGCTATACTAGCTTACATCCTGACATTGTGGTTTCTAATGGAAATCGGTTATGCATCTTGTGGTTTAAACCTGATTCGCTATGCTGATGTAGAATAAACTGAGTTGATTTCTAAGTAATGGATGGTCGATAAAATATCAATTGGATTTTCCAGCATGAAATTGAGCTCCTTGATGATAGTCTGGGGCTACATGGATTACTGTCCTTCCCAACCAAGGTTGATTCAAGTGAGGAGGAGTTTGTTGATTCTGATGACATGGTAAATGGCCATCCACACACAAGACCTGCTGTGGCGCAAAATCAACCTTTTGTAGAATCAAATTTAGTGCTGGATTCTGCAGGAAGCATGAGGCAAGAGGCTGGACGTCATCATATACCACCCAGTTGGCTTCATAAACTGGTACATGTCTATTTCTCAATCCTACTGAAAGTTCCTTGCCTAATATAATGCTGAGAGAAGCCATGGCAGAAGATAGTCAGAAAGCTTATGACGTTATTCATGGTAGACTTGAGGTGCTGAGTTTAGTTCAATATATTGGATTCATTTCGAGGAGCTACATAATGGGGGGAAATATTAAGTTATTTAGGGATGTAACTGTTGGACAGTACCCTTTACAATATCTTACATATTATTCCTTTCCATATTCTATGCAGGATCTAAACGAGCCAGTTTTGCTGTTCACTAAACCAATAGATCCATATAAACTATCAGGCGCGGGTGTAATGCTTCCACCCAATTGTTCAACCCCAAATGGCAGATCATCACTCTCATTTAACTTCCATGGAAGGATGGGACGAGGGGGACGAATAGTGTTTGATAGATGGAATCCGCTTATGCATACTCGGATCGACTGTGGTGATGCATTATATGTGCCACCAAAACCACGACATTCTGCACATCAGTAATTTTCTTGCCATTTTCTGAGCTTTATCAGCAATGAACTCCACTTTCAGAATCAATTCAAATGTAATCTCTCTTTGGGTAGAGGTATGTTCAAGAAAATGTGAAAGCTGACAACATTTTAGGCTCAATCTATGGGAAATTGATGCAGAGACGAGCAAAACCTTCTCACACAAGTTTGCAGCAGGCAATGCCTGAATCTTCCCAACTCAAACTCTCTATGCGGGATCTCCCCTTGTACAATTATTTCATTCTGCCCTAGATAGACTAGGAAATAGCTCTCTCTGTTTAACAGCACAGGGTGTAAAATTTGCAGGGTATTTATTTAATTTGGACGCTTGCATTAATAACTCCCAATGACACATCTCCCTCGTGTAAAATCATTTGAATGGACTGAGAGCTATAGTTTTGTAAATTTAAGTTTTTTCTATCATTCGATTTTGCAATTCTTTTTCTTGCTGCCGTGACTTTTGTCTCTTCACCAAGTTTAACATGCATCTGGTCTCGAGGGATGACTGATTTGAATTCAGATATGCAGGTTTTTGTTATACCTTGACGAATCATTTGGCTGATAAAGAACAAATTCAGAGAACATTGAAAAGTGAGCAGCGTTATTGGTTGCCATCACTTACCGATTAGAGATAACTCAAGCTTAATCTATGAAATTGGTATTATGATTTAACTTAAACATCTCTTAAGATAGATGTTTTGGGTTCGAATTCTGGTGGACGCAACGAGAAATTCGTGAAGAGTGAGATGAAGAATGTTTTTTTTAAAGCAGTATGAAATAATGGTTCGAATCTCATTATAATAAACATCTCTAAAGACACTCACGCAATCACCTTTAGTTGGAATCATTTTATATCCAAATATCTAGACAAGAAATTCAATTATTTATAATAAAGAGGTTTAAACTCTACAGCTATGTCGTCTTTCGAGAAGATGCATTTGGCTCAAAGATGATGTTTTCATTGCCAAAGCATTCGCCTGCATAGCTCTTTCCATTAGCATAGCGAGCGCTCTGGTTGCCTTCTCCATTAACAGAGCCTTTGCTTTCACATTCATCGTTTTTTCCACTGGTAAAGCCTTCGCCTTCGAGTTCATTTCTCTTTCCACTGGCAAAGCCTTCTTCGCTCCTTCCACTAGCGGAAATTTCACCATCATTGCACTTTCCAGTGACATCACCTTCGGCTTCAGTACTTACCCTTTTAAGACTCTTCAATTTTTTCTTAGCACAGATTGTGAAAGCAACTATGGCAATGATGGCAACAATGACAGAAACTACATTGTAGATGATCTGCACTAGACTCAGGTGATGGTTCCCATACTTGACATCTGCTAACGTCTTTATTACCCGACCACTGCAGGCAAAGAACCTCAATTACAGCGAACACGAACGACCAATTTGATTTGTATGTAATCTTGATCAAACAGTTAAGGCATTATATTTACAATTCAGAGAGAGAGAGAGAGAGAGCTGACCTATAGATGTAAACAAAGGCTTCTGGGATCATTCCTGTAACTGATCCACATAAATAGGGCCAAAATTGAATATTTGTCACTACAACAGCATAATTAAATATCGTGTATGGAAATGGTGAAATCCTAAACAGTGCAACCACTTTAAATTGATGGAACCAACTTCTTTCTCCAGCCAATTTAATCATAGCAGCTTTTTGAGGCCATCTCTTTAGCCAGTGCTGCAGATGCACAAGTGATTGAGATTACAGGTAAAATGGCCAATAGAGAAGGGGCAGCAAACGATTATGAAATATGAAATATCAAAAGAGAAAAGTAAACTATTGTGTCTTACATGAATCCGATCACAAAAGAGTAAACCAGTCAAGAATGGCAGGGTCATTCCGATGGTTGTTCCAATCATAATTATGACAAACCCGAACCCATAACCAAAAACCATGCCAGATAGCAGAAAGAGAGGACCGGAAGGAATTAGAAACACGGGAAATAATGTCAAAGCAGCTACAAGTATGAGTGCAAGCACTGGACGATCCAATGCAGTTGCCCATTGCAGGATCGGGTAAAGAACCTAAACAAAATGATCAATGTAAGAGATCATATTCTTCTAATTTGTAAAGACAAAAGATAAGTTTTAACGAATGAGAACAACATTGTGACATATCCTTGAGAATAAGCTGCTTATGACTGGAAATATTCAAAGTACCACAGCAATAAAAGATTGAATAATGTTTGAAAGCAATCATAAGCTCTGTCCAGAATTCCATGACTGTTGCTAGGAAACTTATGCAATACGCTCATGTTTCTTCGAACAATATGAAAATATTGGCGAGTGTATTATGCACTGCAGACATACACGCAATGCCATAATTATCAACATCCCAGGATCATTGCTCACTCAAACTTGAACAGAAGTCAAAAGAAAAAAAAAAAAATTTCTATTACTTATATCAATGTTGCATTCTGAATCCGGTTAACACATGCAGCTGATTCATGACTTTGGATTTTTTATTCCTCTATACAGTCACTCAGCATTTCAAATCCATTCTCTAAATTTTTATAAATTAGCGAGAAAAAGTGTCCTTTCCAATATAAGGTTAGGCCACTGGAACGGCACAAAACTATATGTACTGACAAAAACACGAAGATTGAAATACCTTCTTTATTAGAAAGGGTGCTCCCCATTTTAAGAAGATAGCAAGAATTGCTATTATAACTGAACACAATATTGCGACCTTGATCCACCATATTCGATGCCTTTTTCTTGATTTTGATTGAGACTCTAAATTACTCATTTCAGGTAACCTTGCTTCGTTAGGCATGTCCAATATGACGTGCTAACTTCCTCCCCTTAATGGATCCACACTATTGGCGTGGCTTTTCTCCCACTTCTCAGGTGAATCTAGCATCAATATCGAGACACCAGATGCCTGTCAAATGAAACACGTTAGACATCAGTATTTAAGCAAGCACAAGGTAGAAAACTTACCAAATTAATATCGTTCACATATGACATATATCAGGAAAACTTGAAGATTGAGAAATTTACATCAAACTATGATTTGTGAATTCTGAAGAGACAAATATTGCAGCACTCAAGAGTTTCGAACAATTCACATCATGTTCGTTAATAGTGTTTTGTGTAAATTCACAACATATGAAACTTCATCTTGAAAAGAATACTACATTGCGAGAAATTCTGATAATGTTCATCAAGGACGATGATTACGTATTAGAAGTGTACTTGAATGACGGTTACGATGCAAGGACTCTTCTGAATGTATCAAAGTACTGGTATTTTACACTTGATGCTCCGAAAGGAAACGGAATATGATTGCATACATATCAAGAAAAAACATATCCAAATATGCTGCATAGCCATATCAACCACCATTATACCACTTTAAACAGCGATTCTCTTGTGGAAAACGCCCATTGCTGAGTCCCTGTTCTTTCGTGCAGCAGCCACACATACTGCAGGGGAAAATATCAAATGGAGTATGGATTCGTGTGAAAAATACGAAACTATAACAATCTACAATTGCTAAAGGCATATACTTTGCTGGATTATATCTATCCATGATATTCCATTCGCTACAACAAATTTGTGAAGTAGTCAAAAATAACATTGATTCATAACATAGATGCACAAAAGGAATTGTTCAAGCAATGCTAATTCACTCTTTCAGTTCAACCAAATAATTAAAAAGAAATAAAACTTGGCTCCAGATAAACTCCTCAACATCATCAAGATATTATTAAAAAAGAAAAAAAAGCCCTTCAATTTCTTTCACCTCAAATATCATCACCAATTAATTTTTCTTTTTTTTAAATAAAAATTTGCTTATTTCTCCCCCTTCTTTTAGCGTTCTTCTACATATGAATGTAATCAGGAAAAAATAAATAAATAAAGACACATGATAAAGATTTTGAACAAAACAAAAACAGAAAAATGAAAGATTTATTGCATATACTAACTCAAATTAAATAGAGCGGCATCACTGATTAGTGATCACGACCGACTGTTTTTTTCCTTGTTTCTCTTCTATTTTCTAAAAACTGATAAATCACATAATAATAATATAGCAGTTTTTTTTCTTTTTCTTTTTCTTTTTTGAATCGCGTAAAATAGCAGTTTTATTTGAACATATCGGCATATTAATCGAAAAATTAAAATAAGAATTAATTATGTAAGAATTAATTATTATAAAAACATCATTTTATACTGTTTGAATCCGGGCTGCTTGCCATTGCTATATTTATAATTACTGTTAATTACGAAAAGATTATTTGTGGTAGAGATAAAATATGAAATTAAATTCAATAAATTTAGAATTAAAATAAAACTTTAGATTTTAATTTTGAATAAATAGGGTGTACATTAATTCTTGATTCATTGGCTTTTAATTTTATTCATTTTTTGAATAAATGGTGTGGTGATTTCTTGATTGTCTGGCTTAAACCTCAAGAATGTACTCCTGGTAACATTTTCGTCTGTACCAAAGAAGTTCTTCAACAAATTACTGAAAAGAGGAAATTACATTTAGACCTCGATTTAAAAAATCATTTTCATAAATCAGATTACAAGTTTAATTTTTCAAAAATCAGATTTTTTATATTTAATTAAATA